>BQKZ01013739.1:0-19057 GCA_036244855.1 Temnopleurus reevesii | reverse complement strand
AGGGGAGCTCACCCCCCCCCCCCCCCCCCCCCCCCCCCCCCCCGGAATTATGGCCTTCTCAGTGAATGACAATTATATGAACAAACTGAGGAGAAAACTTTAACAAGCTATGACAATCCGCTCAAAAGTTATGAATTTTCAAAGTTTCAAAAGGGTTCGATATATCCCTTCCAAAATACATTCAAAATTGATAAAGGTGTGCTATCCTTAAGCAAAAGACCCAGCATTGTGGCGTCTTTTCGTTGAAAAGTAAAAAAAAAAGACATTTAGTATGACGTCGCAGATTCTGTCGAAGTAGCCAATCAAACAGGTCTCCATGAGCGGCAGGTATCATAATATTATTGAAAGAAGAGTCTACCCAATAATAATATCTTTTTTAACAGAAGCAGAAAAAAATTGGTGAGTAAAACAAAAAAAAGTGTGAAGAAATTAATCGGACAAGTAATAAAAAAGTTATGAATTTTTAAAGATTTGAAAAAATGGGCAAATCAGTGGAAATTTCCAGAGATGTTGCCAATTTGATGACATCATGGTTGCTTAATGGTTACTTAATACTTATACTAAAAGATTTACAATAATTTATGCTCGGAATCTTCAAATATAATGACTTATAGTAAACGTTATAATAAACATTAATGCACAAATTTACAATATTTAATGCTTGTAAAACTACAAATGTGATGACTAATAGTCGATATTGGTACACAAATTTACACTACTTTACGCCTGTAAACTATTAAATATGATGATGACCAATAATAAATACTTGTAAAGAATGAAACATAAAGACGAATAGTAAATCATTATCCACACATTTACAATATTTTAATCATGTAAAGTTTCAAATATGGTGAATAATAGTAATAAAAAATACAATCAAATTTACAATATTTCAGGCTTGTAAAGCTTCAAATATAATGACTTATGGTAAATATTAATGTACAAATATACACTATTTCATACTTGTAAATCTTCAAGTATGATGACTGAGTACATACAGATATACAAAATTACATTACTTCTTGCTTGAAAAGCTTCAAATGTAATGGCTTAGTAAATATAAATGTACAATTGTACAATATTTCATGCTTATAAAGTTTCAAATGTGATTACAATAGTAGATACCGACACATAAATTTACACTACTTTACGATTATGAAGTTTTAATATGATGATCAATTATAGATACTTGTAAAGAATCAAATAAAATGACTAATAATAAATATTAATGCACAAATCAATATTGTACCCAATTAAAGCTTCCGATATGGTGAACAATACTAAATACATATTGTAAATATTGTAAATAGAAAATTTACAATATTTCAGGCTTGTACAGCTTCAAATATAATGACTTATAGTAAATTTTAATGTACAATCTTTTTACTTTTTCATACTTGTAAACCTTCAAGTATAATGACTGGTAGTAAATACTGATACACAAATTTATACTATTTCTTGCTTGATAAGTTTCAAATATAATGTCTCATAGTAAACATTATTGCACAAAATAATATACAACATTTTATGCTTGTAAATATTTAAACATAATGACTAATATTACTACTGATACACAAATTCAAACTGCTTTATGCACGTTAAGCTTTAAATATGAACTATAACAGTAAATAATGATACGCACATATGAAATATTATTAAATGCTTATAAAGAATAAAATCTAAAAATATATAAATATATAATATATAGTAGTAAATACAAATTTACAAATTATGCACAGTAAATTTATTCAAGCTGTTTTACCCTCTGTCTATTCATTTATGTTATCGTAATTTTATTATTTTTATTTATTTTTCCTGAGTGAGACTTTGCGATGTTTAAATCAAGCTTCCATATATATGGTGTATTGTTAAGCCCTAATTTACCACACTGGAAAATTGTAACAAAGTAATTTATTTAATAAGTAATTTTTTCGCATGTGCGCACCCAGTATTAGAAGACCAAATAACCAAATCACCCAACTTAAAATTTCGCAAGTCAACATATGTTGTCATGATATTGGACATTGCCACCGCGATCCTTTAAAATTAACAAAATGGTATTTAAATATTGTCATGAGATTGAAATAATTTATGATAAAATGCATCATATTCTAATACGTCACATCATTACACATGATAATGAAATACAGTTATTACATACATAAACACATACCAACTGGGAAAACGAAATCCGTTGCGCATAATATGATATCATGAACAACTTTATGCAAATGATTGAAAATAAAATTTCACATTGACTAATCAAATTGTTCCTTAATCCTACTACATTTAATGTATAGTTATAATTATATTTAATTGACCTTCTCAATGGACGAAGATAGTAAATACCAAATATAATGCGTTTTATTTTTTTGTAATAAAAATTCACGTGACCAGTCAACACCTGAAGATGGCGCGGAATTCTCTCTGGCGCCACCAATAAATTAGAGTGTTTGCTATCGTGTCAAGAAGTTGCACTGTCCATCAGTTAAGGTCATCACAGACAGAGAAAACATCACGGGTACGATGATACCACATGAAATAACTTGTCAGTGATGGAATAGTGAAGAGGATCAATGATGTTCCCAAAATGAGAGCATATGTTTCTAACACGCGTTTGTTCCTTTTCCTTCGTTCTTTAAGCTGACTGTTTGTGGCAAAAGGTGTTTGGGATATTTTTCTGTATACTATAATGTAACAGCAATAGGTCAAGACGATAAATATGTTACTCATGCAAACACGCACCAGCTCATCTTCATGGTCAAGCCCATAACCATAGCCAGTCAATGACATGGACATTGCTATCCCCGTCAGTATCACCCAGGTGAGGAGACAGATGACGATGCGACGAGATTTGGTGAGAATGTTGCGGGTGCCAAACGGATCGAACTGGAAGACTATCAGTTGTTCAACCGCTACAAGCAAAACACTAGCAGTCGATACAAGGTTTGAAGAAATACGTACGGCAGTCATTGCTCGAAAATATGAAATGTTATCGATCTGAAAAGAAATAAAACAGGAATAAAAGTCAGTGTGATGAATTTCATAAGGCTGTTAGTTCCATATAATTCTTAAATAATCCAAACATTCACTAAATATTCGTAATTAGGGACTTAATTCACATGAGATTATTTCGGGATTACTGAGCAGACGTATCCAATGATGATTTTGCTTTTGAATCATCTGTGAAAATCTACTGCTTGCTATTCAAATAAATTAATTGGTATTTTAAGGCGTTTACAACTCAATATTGAATATTTAGTAATGATAATAATGGTGGCTACTTGTATAGCGCACAGGTCCACCTTACCGGTGCTCATGGCGCTGAAAGTTTTACACTCACTATTACCTGGCTCTAGCTGGCAGCCATTACGGCGCTCCGCATTACAAGGAATTTCTTCCTGTCGTCCCCATTTACCTCACCTGGGTCGAGCGCAGCGCAATGTGAATGAATTTCTTGCTGAAGGAAATTGACGCCCTAGGTGGGCTCGAACCTACGACCCTCTGGTTGAAAGGCGAGAGTCAGAACCACTACACTACACTACACTACACCTTAATTGAATAACATTGCGAAACTAACAATTAATTTGTATTAATGACATGGAAAATTTGACAAAATTCATTAATACTATATGGATATAGAAAGAATGGTAATCATCAAACAATCTGTTACCATGTTAACGTATTACCCACGCTGTAAGACTGCGGGTGTTACTCATTTCAAATGGGATGGAACTTCATACTTAGTTAAAAATATCAGTGACTACGTTTTCGTAATTTGCGGGCCCATGTCAAGAATTTCAAAATTTCATTTTAGCAACACTGATTATACAAATTTGGAGTGAAAGCCCATCCGAATACAGTATTCCAGGGGCCGCGGAACGTTTTGAAAAGTGGTTTGGCTGCCATCACATTAGCTTTGGATATTTTTACCCCCCCCCCAAGAGGCTTGCATGCATTAACCGAAAAAAAAAGATGCGTGGCAGCAGCCACCCCCACCCCGCCCCGCAGGTTACACACGCATAATTATGGGCGAATCACTTTCGCGGATGAAAAATAGACCCCTAGGCAACCCATAGCAGTTCAGCTATTATGGATTAATGTTAATAGATGTGAACGAGTGATTATTTAATTATGGATTATTAGTAAATGAATATATGACCTTTCTTTATCAAAAGGGGGACCCATTTTTTTTCTTTTTCTGGAACTACTTGACACCTCTAACGATATATTCAATTTACCTCATTAGGGGTATGGAATTTATTGATGCACGACATGGTGCTATGTGAGGGGTAATTGCTCAAAAATGAGCTGGTCAAGAGGTAGTTTTGAATGCAGAATGAGAAAGTCCATATAACTTCCTTTCCTTGTCGACGTTATCTACAGCCGATTTTATATGAATTTTTTTTAAAGGCCAAATAACACACAGGTCTACGGAGAAATAATTACGCGTGTGTACCCCGCAGTACTGCGTCCATTGTAAGCACCAAGTATAGCTACCTACCGGTCCCAATCCAAGCCGCCATAAATATTCCATTACAAAGCTGATATTGAACAGGCAATCAGCGAGGATAATATTAAACGGGAAAATGTTCTGTTTCTTCCGTAGTCGACTATGACATGTGATGAAGATTAATGTGATGATGGTGAAGACAATACCAATGATTGCTGTGATCCCATACACATGGACGAGCGCATTGTATGCCTGTTCAGAACAGCCATTCACTAATTCAAAGTCATAAACGTAAGACGATCCGTATGAGACACTGCTGGAGGTTTCACTGAAGAAATCAGATGGGGTGACATTCAAACCGGTCTTCATTTCAAGAATCATCAGAGAGATATAAGCATAAGAAATAATGTAAGATGATCTTAAAAAACCAATCGACAAAGTTAAAACTTTGTATTCAAAACGTCATTTATGACAATGTTTCAATTAGGTATGCAGCTCTACAAATTAGAATGAGCTAATTGTAGCAATAGGTCTTTCGGTAACTGCAGTTCCAGAAAGAATGTAAAATTCATTACTATTACTAATGATTTTACAACAAACACTAACGCTCATAAAGTATAAGTGAAATTTAGTTGGACTAGAAACTGATCAGATTTAACAAATGAAATAATGTCAATTAAATAGAGGAACTGTTTATTATTTCATGTTTATCGCTACCTGCAAATGTAGTATCACGATATTATTTCCTACGAGGCCAGGGGCCTGTAATATAAAAGAGATACGATTAATGAAAAATGAATCGTATCTTTATGACACATGTTTTCCCATAGACTTATGATTGATATCTATCGTAAGCTTGATTGCATCTTTTATTTTACATGCCCCATATCTGATATTTTACCCATGACGCTTCCATTTCCTTTTAAGGGTATTGCATGTAAATAACATTGTTTCAATTAAAAACAAATTTTGTATTCCAGATCCTAACTGACATCTGAGTAATCAATGATGTACGTTAAGATATGTACCCTTAGGGTGGAGATATGTACACTGTTAATATGGTGGACATAAACGTAGAGATATGCACACTTAGGGTGGAGATTTATACCCTTAGGATGGAGATATGCACACTTAGGAGGAGATAATGTACGCTTAGGGTGGAGGAGGGGAAAAATAAATTTACAATATTACTGTTTCTGGACTAGAATTGTTTAAATCATTCGAATAATCAATAAATACGCTACATTTCTTCGAACTGTTTCAGGATCGAACAACAANCATTCGACACTCTAAGGATTCCAAAAAATGTAAGTTGAAAAAAAAATGTGTTAGGCGGTTGCATTGGAACAACGTTCCTACCAGACTAATGTATAAACAAGCAACAAATCGTTGCGCATAACATGATATTTCATAACTATTGAGCGTTGCCGGATGTAAAAGAAAAGCCGGGAATATTGGATTTTCCGGCCAAATAGACGCAATTTTCATTTAAATCAATACTTATGACGTTTGAATTAGGGTAGATCAATTTTGCCGTGTAATCTTTAATTTGTATATTTTTAAGTACGATTTACTATGTTTGTCAAAGTTTTGTGACTTATTTTCATTCAAATTAGAAACGAGTTAGTTAACATTCAAAATAGCCAGTGATTATTATTTCAGGCTTTTGAATTAGCGATTAGCATTCTTTTTCTAAAAAGGTATCATATTCAGGTAAAGAAAGCTGGTTGATAATGCGGGAAAATACAGGAAAAGTGAACATTGTGGGTATATTCTGAATTTTAAGAAGAAAATGGACTAATAATGTGCATTCAGCACAGGTATTTTTTTTTATTCTATAGCATATCGAATGAAAATATCATTATTACCGACAGTCACATTGTGTATTCCCTTTCTTCACTTATGATCTAGAATGAAATTGGGTAGAAATGAGGAATAACATGTGGCAGATAGTTTTTTTCCTTGTAGTTTATCTGTTGGTTGATTGAATTCAATACGATTCTTTTTAACATGTTTAAAGTGAGCCATTATAATCGAGGAAAAACATTGATCACATATTACATATTTGACAAGGAATTCATTGAAAATAAATAAAATGAATTTCAAGAAAAGAAACAAAGAAAATAATTATATATTGATATTAAAATATTCTTTAAAGATTTTAGGGGAAAAGAGTGCAAAATCCGATGAAGATTGCGAAGATGCCTAATTTAATAAATAATGCAAAATTGTGTTACTTTGATTGCTATAATTGAAATTAAATGATAAAATTATGTCGTCGCGATAAAAGAAACCGGACTTGTGCTAAATAGAATGACTGCTTAGCAAGAGAAGCGTATTTATAAATTAATCAATAAGATACCATTACTAAATTAAATGAAATCTCTGTACATTTGTAAGCAAGAAAAAGGAATATCATAAATATGAAACGGTGATATTCCCGGGTTGACGGATTCTTGGGATTTGAAAAGAAAGACAGCTATACTCCCGGCTTTGGCCCGAAAATCCTATGTTAAGAACATTATTATGCACAACATTGAAAAATATTGCAGATAGACAAAGCAAAACTCTAACATGTCCATTATAGCTACTACATGTAATGTAAAATCAGAATTATATCGAATTGACCTTCTCATGCAAGCATAGAATGTGTTTTGAATTTGGAGAAAAAATCACGTGACCAGTCAACATTTGAAGATGGCACGAAATTCTCTCTGGCGCCACCAATAAATTAGAGTGTTTGCTATCGTGTCAAGAAGTGGCACGGTCCTGCAGATTAGTTCATCACAGGCAGAGAAAACACCATAGGTATGATGATACCACATGTAATACCTTATCAGTGATGGAATAGTGAAGAGGATCAATGATGTTCCCAAAATGAGAGCATAGGTTCCTAACACGCGTGTGTTCCTTTTCCTTCGTTCTTCAAGCTGATTGTTTGTTGCAAAGGGTGTTTGGGATATATTTCTGTATACTATGATGTAACAGCAACAGGTCAGGATGATGAAGATGTTACTTATGCAAACACGCACCAGCTCATCTTCATGCTCATGCCCATAGCCAATCAATGACATGGACATTGCTATCCCCGTCATTATCACCCAGGTGATGAGACAGATGACGATGCGACGAGATTTGGTGAGAATGTTGCGGGTGCCAAACGGATCAAACTTGAAAACTATGAGTTGCTCAACAGCTACAAGCAAAACGCTAGCAGTCGATACAAGGTTTGAAGAAATATATATGGTATTTATTGTTCGATTATATGAAATGTAATCGATCTGCAAAGAAATAAAACAAAAATAAAAGTCACCTAAATTTTATATTACTGATAGTTTCAAATAATCCAAACATTTACTACATATTCATTATAAGGAACTATATTCACATCAGATTCTCTAGGGATAAAATAATGGACGTATCCAAAGATGAGTTTGCTTTTGAATCATCTGTGAAAATCTACTACTACTAACTAATCAAATTAATTAGGATTTAATGGCGTTCAAAATTAAACACTTGATATTTTGTTTGGACCTGTGGTCGAATAACATTGCAAAACTAAAAATTTATTTGTATTAATGACATGGAAAATCTGACAAAATTCATTAATAGTAAATGGATATAGAAAGAATGGTGATCATCAAAAAATCTGTTACTATGTTAACGAGTTACCCACGCTGTAAGATTGCGGGTGTTACACATTTCAAATGGGATGGAACTTCATACTTAGTTAAAGATATCAGTGAATATGTTTTCGTAATTTGCGGGCCCATGTCAAGAATTTGAAAATTTTATTTTAGCAACACTGATTATACAAATTTGGAGTGAAAGCCCATCCAAATATTTCAGAGGGCCGGAACGTTTTGAAAAGTGGTTTGGCTGCCATGACATGAGCTTTGGATATTTTTTACCCCCAAGAGGCTTGCATGCATTAACTGAAAGGAGACGCGGGGCAGCAGTCCCCCTCCCTCCCCGCCCCGCCCCGCATTACTGCGCCCCTTATGAACACCAAGTATAGCTACCTACCGGCTCCAATCCAAACGAGACTAAATAATCCATTATATAGCTGACATTGAACATACAATCGGCGAGGATGATGTTGAACGAGAAAATATTCTGTTTCTTTCGTAGTCGACTATGACATGCGATGAAGATTAAAGTGATTACGGTGAAGACAATACCGATGATTGTTGTGATCCCATACACATGCAAGAACACATTGTATGCCTGTTGAGGACAGCCATACGATACTAGTAATTCAAAGTCATCAACGTAAGACGATCTGTTTAAGACATTGCTGGAGGTTTCACTGAAGATATAAGATGGGGTGGTATTTACACCTGTCTCCATTTCAAGAATCAGCAGAGAGATATAAGCATAATAAATAATGTAAGATGATCTTAAAAACCCAATCGATAAAGTTTAAAAACTTTAAAAGTTTGTATTCAAAACGTCCTTTATGACAATGTTTCAATTAGGTACGCAGCTCCACAACCACTGACAAATCAAAATGAGCTAATTGTAGCAATATGTCTTTCAGTAACTGCATTTCCAGAAAGAATGTCAACTTCATAACTTTTACCAACAATTTGACAACAACCCCTAACGCTCATAAAATTTAGTTGGGTTAGAAACGGAACAGAATTAACAAATGAAATAATGTCAATAAATTAGAGGAACTGTTTAGTGTTTCATGTTTATCGCTACCTGCAAATGTAGTATCACGCTATGATTTTCTACTTGGGCGGGGCTTGTAAGATAAAAGAGATACGATTAATGAAAAATTATTCGTATCTTTATGACACTTGTTTTGCCATAAACTTATGATTAATTTCTATCGTAAGTTTGATTGCATCTTTTATTTTACATGCCCCATATCTGATATTTTACCCATGACGCTTCTATTTCCTTTTAAAGGCGTTGCATGTAAATAACATTGTTTTAATTGAAAACAAATTTTGATTTCCAGGGCCCCGGTGCATAAAGCTCTGACTTACAATTGAAGTTGTCATAGGAGTTACAATAATTGTATCTCACTTCTATCATGTCTATGACATCTTACCATAATTATTTCAATCCATTGCATAAAACTTATGGTATCTAGTCATAGAAAATAAATTATTCAAATATTCTTGGTCGAGCCTATTGTGTCTTTGCTACTAGCTAACTCAGTGCGATAAAGCTCCAACTTGTAGGTAAATTCCCATATTTTTATTAAATTTTGTCCATTGGCAATCTTATATCTGGAAAATCATGTATTCGTGCCCTCAGAAATTATTAGGATGTTAGATCTTCATGATTTATTGTGCCATTAAAAACTACAAATGTCGGATGATGATGACGGAAATCGTCTTGACTCTGGCTGTAGTGGAACTTCACACAAATCTCTGCCACAACTGGGGGGGGGGGGGAAATTATGTGAAAAAAAACCGGTGAAACCGCCAATTGTTGTCCCATTTGTTGCTGGTAAATTCGCTGAAAATTCAGCTTTGCTGGCCTTATGAAACAAAATTACCCGTAGCTTATCTTTATTTGTCTGATTATTTATCTTTGATTACGCCAGTAAAATGATAGCCATGGAGAAAATTTCATATTTCCTGGGCAATGTTTGCTACGAAAAGCCCCCGAGATTGATCCCTCTTTTACATGTTTGTGCCCCGAAAGTTTAGGGGGACATCCAGGGTGAAATGCCATTCGGGGACCAGACTCGGTTCAAACAAAACAAATGGCTGTTTTCATCATTTCTTAATGAATAGCATGGAAGGGAACAGCAAATAGAACAATATCAATAATTTTTCTTGACATTGTTGATACAATTTCTTGAATTTGACAGATTTTTGTGCAAAATTGATTATCAAATTTAAACTAATGAAACAGTGATGATAGAAATTTATGTAGGCCCAGCTATTGCAAAAATAAAAATGTCTTGAAAACCTTTTAGATTGATCAAACTTAGAAAAATTGGGTTAAAAATGTATTTTATTGGTGCATTTTTTAGTTACCGCTGTATTTTTAGAGTTACCGCAAGGGTCTTGGGTTGCGGTTGAGTTACCATATATTTTGGGTGAGATACCGCTGGATTTTACCGCTGGTGGCTTTCTGCAACAGATTGTAAACTGCCTGCGGTAACTTTACCGGAATTTTTGGGCAGATACCGCAGTTTGGGGGCACTTACCGTTGTTTTAGGCTGCGGTAAGTGCTTCATGCAACGGGGCCCAGATCCGAACTGACACCTAAGATATGTACCCTTAGGGTGGAGGTATGTACACTTTTTAATAGGGTGGACCATGGATAAATAAGCCATGGGTGGACATAAACTTAGGGTAGAGATAGAGAGATCTGCACACTTAGAGATAAGATTTATACCCTTATGATGAAGATATGCACACTTAAGATGAGATAATGTACGCTTAGGGTGGAGGAGGGGAAAAATAAATTTACAATATTACTGTTTCTGGACTAGAATTGTTTAAATCATTCGAATAATCAATAGATACGCTACATTTTTTTTCGAACTGTTCATGATTGAATAACAAATAAAAATGATAATCCATAAAATGCCAGGGAATATACATCATTACCAGGAAGTTAAAATACCACTCTGTACATTGGGTTCTGTGAATATCTGTATTCAAAGAGATATAAGTGTTGAGACTATTATGTTTTCTTGTAACCTAAGTCATAGCCACATACATCCCTGCAATGTACTCAAATTTTATGCACGTATCTGTGTCAAACACACACTGACAAACCATTTGTTCACATGAAATAATCTTATTTCAATAGAAGGTATAGGGATAACATGCAGTGCATGGTTTTGTTAGGTTTGGTAAAGAAACAATGTTTGTCCAACCTAGCAACGTCAATGTATGCAAGTAGTATTCTGACTATGGTACACTCGTTATTTATATTTTACAGCTGAATAAATTATTATTCATGTGGCATACATTAATAAATTTGAATACACTATGAAAGTGGTATAGTGGAAGTATACCATCTCACTTGTATACAAAATTAGGATTTCCCGGTAAATTTGGTCAAAGGAGGATGTTCAGATTCGACCGACTTTCATAAACTCGCTTGCACCGTGATTCTTTTGTTTAATCATTCCATTTACTTCATTCCACCTTTAATCTTATTTTTCTGTAATCAATTTAGAGAGACATATATTCAATTTAGCAACTCAAAGAGGTCTTTTAATTTCACCTCAATTGTAAAACATTGCTTGATTTTTACTTTGTATTGCGCATTCAGCGCAAAAATTGATACCAGTCAAACTTAAAGTTGTGCGTAACTTTAAGAAAGACTTGGTAATTCACCTCCCACATCTAACAAAGATATATTTTCATGATCCCTTCAATCAATACTTATTAAACTAAACTTGTCAAGTAGTATAGCGGGTAAAAAGAGATGTGACTTTGTGGGTGTTTTTTTTTTCAATGTGTGGGCATACTTCACAGTGCTGGGATATGGCATTACCAGGATTAACATTTCCCCCTTCTATCTAACAAAATTATCTATTATTATGACTTCGTAATTTCAATCGTAATATTTACGTTTGATTAATGGATCAAACTTGTGTTCAATGTGAGGGTACATTTGAGAGTGATGGGATTTGTCATTACTATTTTAAAATGGCGTAAACATAAATCATACAAAAGTTCTTTTCTGTGTCAGCGATTGACAAAATATTAAAGTAACCTCGTGATATAATGGTGATTTTGTGAAAGTAGAGGTCTCTAAAAAAACACCCACTTTGTGTCTCTCTGCTCGCAAAATCCCGACCACCTACCCTCTTCTCTCCATCCGCTAGCCTCTCTTCTTCCTTCTTCTCATCATCTCCCCCTCGCTATCTCTCTCTCTCTACCTCCTTCTCCCCCCCCCCCTCTCCCTACCTCCCTCCCCCTCTCTCCCCTCTCTTCCTCTCTCGCTCTTCTCTCTCTCATTAGTATCGTTCACATGGAGGGCCTAAAGTTCAGAATTCTTTTGGGTCTTAAGAATTCGAAACTTCATCATGTTCAAGTACGTGTGAACATACTGTAAGTTCTACATCTCTCGATTTTTATCCCTCTCTTCCCCCTCCTCTTTCTCTCACCTTCCCTCCTTTTCTCCTCTCTCTCTCTCTCTCCTCCTCTTCCTGGTATATACTGGAAGCGGGAAAAGTGGGAAATAAAATAGTTCTCTGTTACAAATGAATTGACATGAATGTAAATTTAAAAAAAAAAACAGATTAAATTGGAGAAAACAGACTGGAACTCTTAAACTCAGGAAGGCTCAAAGAATAAGGCCTAAAGAGGAGTTGGTAAATAAAGAGCTTGATTGCAAACTTCGATATGAGGCCGTTATAAAATGAATAAGTTTATTTCATTTGAGAATAGAATATTTCAATCGTGTAGCTCGAATAATAACTGATGAATAAACTGCCCGAACCTCCTAAAACATNAACATAAAATAATCTTATTTAAATGGAAGGTATATGGATAATATGCAGTGAATGGTTTTGCTAGGTTGGTCAAGCTACAATATTTGTCTATTAACCCCGGCAACATCAATGTATGCAAGTAGTATTCTGACTGATGACCCGACAGTTGCTCCGGCGACAATTGCTCCGGTTCATTTTTCTGGCTAGGAGTAGGGTTAGGGTTAGGGTTTTGATAGGGTTTATGATTCAGAATGATGTCAAGATTAAGATTAGGGGTAGGGTTAGGTTTGGGATTAGGTTTGACATTAGGCTTACTGTGTCAGTTTTTTGCCGGAGCAATTGTCGCCGGAGCATTTGTCATGGAACCATTCTGACTATTGTACCCTCATTGTTATTATATTTACAGCAGAATAAATCATTCTTCATGGGGCAAACGTGAATAAATTTGAATACATCACGAAAATGGTCTATTGGCAGCAGAGTACCTGTCGTGTAAACGATTTTACTGGTATAAAAATTGGATTTCCCGGCCAATTTCATCAAAGTTGTATTCAACTAAACTGATGGTTGCTCAAATTGATTGACTTTTGTAAACTCGCTTGCGCCGTGATTCTTTTCCCGTTACCGTATGTATCATTCAATTTAGTTTTACTTTATTACATTCCATTAAAAATTCATTTAAAGGGATATTCGTTCAATTTATCATCTCAAAGCGGTCGTTTAATTTCAACCCCATAACAAGTTGTTTGAATTCACCTTGTTTTTTTAAACACTTCCTGCATTTTGTTACCATTCTCATTTGCAGGCTGAAATGAATAAAATGTGATACCACTTGCCAATTAATCCAAATAAATTTGACTCTCTGCTGGAGAATTAGGGGAAATCTAATCTAACAAAATAAATTATCTGCTGGTATATTATATAGATATGTTTTCATAATCTCAATTATATTACGATTTAATCAACTGAACTTGAGAAGACGCTTGAAAAGAGGTTTGATTCTGTGGGTGACTGTTGTGTTGAATGTGTGGGTATACTTTACAGTGCTGGGAAAATTATCTATTATCATGAATTCGTAATTTCAATCGTAATATTTACGGTTGATTAATGGATCAAAATTGTGTTCCATGAGAGGGTACAATTGAGATTGTTGGGATATGGCATTACCATCTTCTCATGGCGTAAATATAAATAATACAATTTTTTTTCTCTGTCAGCGATTTAGGTGATTTTGTGAAAATAGAGGTCTCAAAATAAAAAAAAACCCTCACACTTTGTGTCTCTCTGCCCACAAAATATGTACCACGATCCCTCTTCTCTCCATCTGCCCGCCTCTCTTCCTCCTCCTCATTATCTCCTCTAGCTCGCTCTTTCTCTCTCTCTCTCTCTCTCTCTACCGCTTTACCTCTCTCCCTCTCTCAACCCCCCACTCTCTACCCTCTCTTTCTCTCCCTCCTCCTTCGATATCTCTCTCTCTCTATTCCTCTCTCCCCCTTCTCATCATCCCCCTCTCTCTCTACCTCTTTCACTTCATTCTTTCTCTCTCTCTATTCTTTCTGGTATATACTTAAAGTGGCAAAAGTCAGGGAAAAATACAAACGAATTTACTTGAATGTAAATGGAAAAAAACGATTGAATTTGGGGGAAACAGAAAATGTTAAACTCAGGAAGGCTAAAAAAACAAGATCTAAAACTCTTAACCCTAAAAAGCCCAAGCTATTTTGATGTCTCTGTGGCCCAAGGGGGGGGGGGCACATAGTGCCCCCCTCGAGAACTTCCACAATATTTGATGGATCGGGCTAAAATATGGCACAGATGTAGAGCACGTCGTACCATTTGGTACCATTTGAGGGCGCAATTCAATAAAATACATTAAAAATGGTGAATTTTGTCACTTTTCACATATGGTCTATTAAAATCAATATCATGAACAGAAATATGACTGAGATGTGGTTTTATTCCCATTTATTATCTTACGAAGATATTCCGTGCCTTCATTAAGCACATTAGATGAAAAAAATTAAAGGTCAAAGTATGACGATAAATGCATCATGTCACATTTTACACAATGTTGGTCATAGAGTGCGCCAAACAGCCTTTGGGAATTTATGTTATTCCCTGAAATTTTTCCCTCCAATGTTCACCAATATGATTTGCAGGGCTTTCTGGAAGTGTCTGAGCTACCTTTATTTGCATTAAGTACGAAACAAATATTTTCAAACATTTTGTCTAATATTTATGAAAAAGTCAGTAAAAAAAAAAATAAAAAAATTGTCGGACACCGCGTTTTCTGTTCGAGATGCACAGGAGAGAGCAAAACCAACTAAAATATCATAAGTTGTGACTATTTCCAAGCATTTGGGGTCGATTTGGAGCTGAAAAACTGAAAGTATTAACGAAACGGACAAAAATGCCTTGCATTGCATTCTACGCCATTTTCCCCTAACTTACCACATCACCATTCAAAATATTCTTGTAGCTTTTCTGATTTTTTTCGATATAATACATTTTAGGGTTGTTGGATAATTGTCTATTGTATCATTTATCAATTATTCCTATTTTTCGCAGCATGCCCGAGTTTGCAATTTTAAAGTCAAGTTGCTTACTTTAGTCATTAAAAAGAATAACAATGTGTTTTTTTTTATTTTGGTTTAAATACAAATGCCCTTTTGCGGACAGCCGACTAGCTGACGAGCAAATGGATATGAATTAATTAATAAACTGCCGCGTAAACCGGCTAAAACATATTTCTGTTTCTTTTATTTGCTGACGAGTGGCGGGAGGGGGCGGAGAGGCTCAATATAACAAAATAAGTGTTTCCATGAATATGTTTTCATCATCTCAACAATCATTTGAAAGATTTATTCAACTTATGATGTGAATAGTATGACGTGTATGAAGAGGTGGGATTCTGCGTTACTGTGTTTCGTGAAATGTAAGTGTTTAATATACTCATGGATATAGGAGAACACCGAACAGAGATATGGCATTACCATTTTCTTATCAATCTAACAAAACACTATCTACTGCTATCACATAAATATGTCTTCATGATTTTAATCGTCATATTTACGATTGTGTTCAATGTGAGGGTATACTTCACAGTGCTGGGATATGGCATTACCATTTTCTCATGACATAAACATAAATCATATACAATTTTCTTTTTATCTGTCAACGATTGATAGAATATTGAGGTCACCAAGTGATATTTTGTGACTTTTATTGGTGGAAAAGAGGTGTCAACATACAAATCAGCTACCGTCTCATCTCTTCTCTCCCTCTCCCTCCCCCTCTCTCTCCCTCGCTAATGTCTCACACACTTCTCTCTTACTTCCTTTTTATCTAACACTTTCTACCCCACCTCCTTACTCTCCTCTTCTTCATGTTCTACCTCTCTTTATCTCTGTCTTTTCCCCTTTCCTGTTTCCCTCTTCTTTTCATCTCCGCCTTTCTCCACTCTTTCTCCCTCCTCTCCACTCCCCTCTCTCTCTCTCTCCCTCCCACACACACACTAGCTATCTTACCCTTTTTTCCCCACCTCCTTTTCTTCCCTCTCACCCCTTCTCCATGTTCTCCCTCTCTTTCTATCTTTAGCCCTTCCCCCTTCCCCTGTCTCTCTCCCTCCTCTTTCTCCACTTTCTATAGCTCCTCCCCTCTTCCCTCCTTCTTATCTTCTCCTCTCCCTTCTATCGTCCCCTCCCCCTCTCTCTATCTATCTGTTAGTCTTTCTATTTTCCTTCTCTCTTTCTCTCTCTATCCCACACATACCTCCTTTCTTACCCTTTTTAATTGCACAACTTCTCCCACCTATCCACCTCTCCATCTCCTTTCGTTTCTCCCTCCCTTCCCCCTCCCTCTCTCTCTCTCTATCTCTCTGTTAGTATTTCTCTTTTCCTTCTCTCTTTCTCTCTCTATCCCACACAGTATACCTCCTTTCTTACCCTTTTTAATTGCACAACTTCTCCCACCTATCCCNTGGGAGGAGAGGCGCAATATAATAATAATATGCAGTTCTGATATAGCGCTATTTACCCCTGATAAAGGTCTCTAACCGCTCTATAATTAATGCAGCATTATTACCCGGGCTTTAGCTCGGCAGCCATCAGCAGCGCACATGGCGTTTCAAGGAATGAATATTCCTACCAGGTACCCATTCACCTCACCTGGGTTGAGTGCAGCACAGTGTGGATGAATTTCCTGCCGAAGGAAATTAACGCCCTGGTTGGAGCTCGAACCTACGACCCTCTGGTTGAAAGGCGAGAGTCATGTCTACTTCATCATCTCAACAATCATTTAAAAGATGTATTCAACTTATGATGTGAATAGTATGACGTGTATGAAGAGGTGGGATTCTGCGTGACTGTGTTTCGTGAAATGTAAGGGTTTAATTTACTCATGGATATAGGAGAAAACCGAACAGAGATATGGCATTACCATTTTTCTTATCAATCTAACAAAAAACTATATACTGCTATCACATAAATATGTCTTCATGATTTTAATCGTCATATTTACGATTGTGTTCGATGTGAGGGTATACTTCACAGTGCTGGGATATGGCATTACCATTTTCTCATGACATAAACATAAATCATATACAATTTTTTTTTATCTGTCAACGATTGATAGAATATTGAGGTCACCAAGTGATATTTTGTGACTTTTATTGGTGGAAAAGAGGCGTCAACATACAAATCAGCTACCGTCTCATCTCTTCTCTCCCTCTCCATCCCCTCCTCTCTCTCTCTCTCGCTAATGTCTCACACACTTCTCTCTTACTTCCTTTTTATCTCACACTTTCTACCCCACCTCCTTACTCTCCCCTTCTTCATGTTCTCCCTCTCTTTATCTCTGTCCTTTCCCCTTTCCTGTTTCCCTCTCCTTTTCGTCTCCTCATTTCTCCTCTCTCTCTCCCTCCCACACACACACTAGCTATCTTACCCTTTTACCCCACCTCCTTTCCTTCCCTTCTCACCCCTTCTCCATGTTCTCCCTCTCTTTCTATCTTTAGCCCTTCCCCCTTCCCCTCTCTCTCTCCCTCCTCTTTCTCCACTTTCTATAGCTCCTCCCCTCTTCCCTCCTTCTTATCTTCTCCTCTTCCCTCTCCCTTCTATCTTCCCCCTCCCTCTGTCTCTCTCTATCTCTCTGTTAGTATTTCTCTTTTCCTTCTCTCTTTCTCTCTCTATCCCACACATACCTCCTTTCTTACCCTTTTTAATTGCACAACTTCTTCCACCTATCCCCCTCTCCATCTCCTTTCGTTTCTCCCACCCTTCGCCCTCTCGGCCTCTCTCTCTCTCTCTCTCTCTCCATTTCTGTACCCCGATCTTTCCCTCCCTTAACGCCCCTTCCTCCCTTCTTGCTTTCAATTGGACTTTATCAGGGCGATTACCTGAGAGGTGCATTAGCCCCCCCCCTAAAAAAGGGCGATTTCTAATGCTTTTGCTCTAAATTCATGAAGAATGATTAGCTGCCTGCGAATTTAGCAATACGGTGCTTAAGCAAAGAAGACGGAATGGCCGATCAGGACGTTATTTCTCAAGCGCGGTAAAATCTAGTGGACCGCTAAGGTTGAGAACGCCCGCTAGATTTTCCCGCGCTTGAGAAATAACGTCCCGATGGGCCCTTCCATCTTCTTTGATTAATCTCCGTTATAACTATAGTCAAGGGCGACCTTTCCTTCCCAGATTAATAGTCAGGCAAACTCGCGTTACATGTGTGACATGATGGGTCACACATGTAACCTTGTCTGTCTAGTAATCTCTGACGAGATGATCAACATTGATTAGTCATTGCTTGTTTTGAAGCCAGGTAATCATTATTCATCATTTTTTTAAACAAACTATATGTTAAATGTCATATTTCTTATCATTATACCCTTCCTCTTACTCCCTCCCCGTTTTAAATGGAACTAGAGCAACTATATCTCTATTATTTCTTTCTCGTTTTTTTTTCTCCCCAACCCCTCCCCTATCCCCTCCCCTATCCCCTCTCTCTAGCACCATCTCTCTCTCTCTCTCTCTCTCTCTCTCTTAATCTTTCTCTTTCTCTCCCTTATTGACACTTGTGCTCTCTTATTTTTCTTTCTCCTAATAGTCTCTCTCACCTTCTCCCCAGGCCTCTTTCTCATCTTTTTTCTCCTCTCTTCGATCACTTACCCGTATCTCTTTCTCACAATC
>BQKZ01013737.1:0-14844 GCA_036244855.1 Temnopleurus reevesii | reverse complement strand
CCGGGTAATAATATCGGAAGCGCTTTGACCAGTCAATACTGACCGAAAAGGCGCTATATAAATCCGCAATATTATTATTATTATTATTATTACATTTACTAGGAAAAAATCCTACCATGTACCCATTCATCTCACCCGGGTCGAGTGCAGCACGATGTATATGATTTTCTTGCTGAAGGAAATCATCGTCATGGGTGGGATTCAAACTTACGACCCTCTAATTGATAGGCGAGTTTCAGAACCACTACACCACGACGCTTGATAATTCTGTTTTATTTACTTATTGTTTAATTTATCAATAGCAGGATGATCTCACAACAAGATGTTGGTTTAGGCTGACTCACACCTTTGCGTTTTTAGCCTGCGTTGGCCCAGCGTCTTTGGAAATTAAAAACGCTCTCTAGACGCACAAAGACACAGGTCATACAGTGGACTGACGTTCATCTTACGCTCGTTTAGCGTAAGCCGAGCATCAGTCCACCGTCTGATCTGTATATGCTGTGCGTCCAGGGAGCGTTTTTAATTTCCGAAAACGCTGGGCCGACGCAGGCTACAACAACAAAGGTGTGAGTCAGCCTATAACAACATCTCGCTGTCTGGGAATCATGCTAAAATATTGATCGATAAATAAATAAAAGATATGTAAATACTCTCAGAACAAAATTGTCAATCGTCTTTCAACTTTAGGGTTGTAAGTTCGAATTCTACCCATGGCGTTGATTTCCTTCAGCAAGAAAATCATCTACATCGTGCTGCCCTCGAGCCGGGTGATGTGAATGGGATACCTGGCAGGAATTTTTCCTTGAAAGGTCTGAGTCAGCCTCATCACGAGGGGTCCTGTGTGTCTCTCTGTGTGTCTGTATGTGTGTCTGTCTGTGTGCCTGTATGCGTGTTTGTATGTGCGTATGTATGTGTGTCTGTATCATACCTGGAACCATGTAAGTAATTTCGTTGGTCTCTGGGGTGATGTTGTACTCTCTTTCATCTTCGCTGCATTCGTGCTTGAGCGTAACGGCTCCGGAAGTCTTCACTGGCACTTTGGTAGACCCAGCGTTGTTTGTAACGAGACTAAGCAGATATATGTAGTCTACACCAATCACCCTGCACATTGGAAAATATTGATGAAAATTGTTGGTTACCTGGCGTGTGTCTAATGGATTAGAAATGCTTACAATAGTAATAATAATAATAATCGATGCAATCAATATAGCGCATGTATCCACTCTGCTGAGTGCTCAAGGCACTTTGCACTAGTATTACCCTGGCTTTAGCCCGGTGTACACCAGTGCACATGACTTAGAAATTCAATGTAGACTGATTTGTAAATCTTAATCCAATTCAAGATTAATAATTCCATATCTCGTTTCAAATTTGCCCTCGATCACAATCGGAATGAATTACTTTTTAATCACTCGAAGTTAAAGAGTTGTCTTTCCTATTCATATAGAAATGCTGCATAGAATTCGGTATCAAAATGTCTCAAGATTATAAAGTTTATCCAATCTCTGTATCTAAAGGGAAACTAATATCAAAATAGGCACATGTTATTGGTACTAACGAGCTTCTTGTGGGGCCTGAAATCATGCCAGCATTGAAATTCCTTACCCAGGGTAGCCACGTAATATGTCTACCCTGGGTAAACATCTCTTTCACTAATACTTACTGGAAACCAGTATTTGATGCGATGCTTGAGCAGTCGTCAGTGAAGCACGTTTTGACTGTTATAAACTGCAAAGCGGGTAATTCTTCGGCGACGGCAAACCAGGTAAAATGCTCCGCCTGGTAAACCCACATCAGACCTCCTTGACCATCATCCTCTACCAGTCCGGCTCCATCTTTAACCCATAGACCTGGAGAGAAAAATAAATCAGTATAAATTAGCAATATGATTAGGACTAATCGTCCCTATTTTTATGCAGTGAAGGTAGCTAAAGCAGTCTCGTAGCAAGGTATTCACTTTAACGGGAGTGGTTGGGGTGAATAGACTTCCAAAAAAAAATTGGCAAGAAAAAACGGCTGGGTCTTCCTTTTCCACCGGAGAGCTGACAAGCAAAAAAAAGGCAAAAAGGCAAAAAAAAAAAAAAAAAAAAAAAAAAAAAAAAAAAAAAAAAAATAATCGTTTTTGTGGCGCCTTTAACTTTATCTTTCGATTCACAAAGTTTGATAGGAATGAATACCCTCTCAGACACCCCCCCCCCCCGGATTGACTTCTGTACAGGGTAAAACTTCCATAAGAGTTTTCTGTGGGCAGCAGACTTACAGTGTTTCAGTAAGTAACCATTGCGATAGCGAATGCTTTCTTTTACCACAGCAGTTAGTAAACTCACAAACTACAGCTACTGCGTCACCAATAGGGAGCCCAAATACATAAACATTTATCTGAAATAGGTACGTGTATATTGCCTACCTAGGTGAGAGGGGATTTCTTATTTGTTTGTTTTATTGCATGTTTGTGGTTGTGTTTTACTCATGTAGTTCTTCGCCTCGTCGAAGTACACTGATATCTGTCCAGATCTATCTGATCTACAGGTACGCGTATTGTGGCTGACTCGCTGAGGAGACTTGTTTGTTTGTTTGTTTGTTTGTTTGTTTGTTTGTTTATTTTATTTTATGTTTGTTGTTGTTTACTCCTGTATTTCTTACCGATCGCCTCGTCAAAGTACCAAGCTGGTATAGAATCACCAGCAGAAATCTGTCCAGATCTGTCTGAAATAGGTATGCGTATAGTGGCTGACTCGGTAAGAGAAACCTTCTCGTTGTTTTTCTTGTTGGTTAGGTCAATTTCTGCAACTCCGAAAGCCTGTAGTCTGGATGGGTCGGTACCTTGAAAGATGATGAATATGACGGGAAAATATTTATTTAGAATACAAGAATCGGGGAAACTTGATTTCATAATTGTCGATACAATTTCAAAAATATCACTGGGTATTTTTTCACCAAATAAATTAGAACGTAAGGTACTACTTGGATGAATAAAAGAGTCAAAATTGGGCTTTACAATGTGGTCCTGATATTAAAACGAAGTCTCTTTGTCAAAAGTACCGGGTTTTTTTTCTTCTTTTTTTTTGGCTGTAATTGTTCTGGAGAGGACATCCTTATTGACTCCAATAAATGAGGCTTCTTTTGCGACAAATCACGTCTTAATCACTGAAAACTTGATAAAATAGTGATACAGGTCTCATATCACATCAAAAAATTATCTAATAAAATTCACATATGAGAGTTGTTGTATCTACATGCGGAATATATGTAAATCTAGGTAAATTTCTTTGGATGTTATCTGAGAACTTTACAAAAAATTACATTTCACCATCCTGATGAAACTCTGCTCTAAATTACCTGATTCACTTTGACCAGCGAGCTCCGGGACATTGCGGAAGTCCTGGGGATCGCTCAGATCGATGGTCCGTATGTTCAAGCTGATAGTCGAGCCCGCAGACACATTCAAACCACCTAGAAAATTATACAATAGAAAATAATCATATTACGGTATTTCATAAGATAATATTGGCCTATCTATCGCATTACAATAGCGACCATTATTGGTTCTTGGAGACGAATGAATTAAGTCATTTGCATCATAATCATATAACACGATATATTATTTCCTTAAAATCAAGTCGAACGCCAATTCAATGCTCCTTTGTAATGCTATAGAAATCGGAACCGGCTTGTGATTATTGTGTCCGCTAAGTTCAATACACGGCGCACAGAATGATCTATTGTCCAAGACCCACTTTATTTTACGAAAATAGTTTATATCGTGTTCATATTACAATAGCGATCATTATTGGTTATTGGAGGAGAATGAATGAATGAAAGTCGTTCGCACCATATTTTCTAAATTCAGGAATGTCAGTTACAATACGCTTGTGGGTTTTGTCCTGAATTTAAATAGCAGGCTATTAGTAAAACACTCATTCGAGAGTGTGATAAACATCGCTCTGATCCCCCCAAAAATGCATCAATATGCGTTGATATGTGTTATTTGTTTAATCATTTTTGCTGAAAAGGAATCACTACAATGCTTCTAGAGCTGCTACTACTAAGACATTAATGCCCCCTTTATTTTGGTGGTGTATACAAATTTGATTTTTAGGATGTTAAGTAGCAAATGTGGCGTCAACATAATCAATTTGTCTTTTTGAGCGCTGATCTATTTGTATTCTTTTAGTTTCAGAGGAACCAAAATGCTCGAATACATGGAAACCGATTGTGCGATCATTTTTGTGATGTAAAAATACATTTAATTTGATTTCCATTCTCGTTCGTGTTAAGCATTATGGTGTTTTCGATTTCAGTCAACTGTGACGAAGGGCACGTCGACCGGAAGTAGTACGTCATAGTTTTGCGCCTCTTCTCATTGTTACATGCGCAAATGCGTCTGACGTAACAATAAGCAGACGCGCAAAACTATGAAATACTACTTCCGGTCGACGTGCCCTTCGTCACAGTTGACTGAAATCGAAAACACCATATTGTTCACTGTTTTTAGACTTACGTGCAGGGATTTCGATTTCCAGTTGCCCGGTTGGTGAGTTGGGATCGGCGAATGGGAACACTCTCGGTATAGGTTGAGGGTATGGGAACTCCACGCCATCGTTGAAAGTACTCAAAGTCAAGGTTACCAAATTATCTGAAAGGAAAAGAAAGACAAAATTTGGTCATGATATCTTTCATTTCAGATGCCATTTTTAGAATCGCAAGACTGCCGAAGGATAAGTTTTAAAATACTCAAAGTAATACCATTTATCTGACAGGAAAAACAGAAATACAAAAGTTTATTCTACGACTTTCATTTTCAGAAACGCAAGTCTTTAATTGACAGGGCGTCGCAAGTACCCAAAAGAAAGAGAAATGTTCTTAGAACATGTAGAAAAGCCATTCTATTCCGGATACAATTTCATAATCACTAACCTATGAAAGTATAGACTACCCAATTTCTCTTTTTGACCATATATTTATGTACATGTATATACATATTTTTCTCTTCGCTGACAATGAAGATTCGTTTTCCAAGGGGCACAAAACCCTGAAATTATCGTTATCTCATTGAATGACGAAACATCAGATGAACAAACTATGAAAAACTGAGCGAAATCAGAGACCCGATCGAAATAATGTTACCAATGTTCACAGTCATAGATATATGAAGATGTGAGGTGCGATTTATGCAATTGCCTTCCATATCATAATACCATATGATTTTTCAAATGTAATTTCAAATGGCATGTTCAATGCCCTGCCAACGTACTATTGATATCTTAACTCAATTGAATGAATCGCAGACTGTATGTAATTTCATACAGGCTCATTCTATCAACATTCACCTTGATCTTGAAAAAAATATATACGTAAAATCAGGGCGTATCCCAACTCTGCTCTTAACAAAAATTAATAGAGGCTTAAATTGCAATTTATTCTTCCTTAATACATCGTCACTGTGAGAAGAATGAACAAATGAATCGAAAAATTAAACAACTTCATTCAAGCAATAATAGCTTGAGTAGCTTCTTTTTTTTTTATTCACTGAACATATGCGACGCCATATGGTCATTTTGAATATTTTACCAGAAGATAATTTTTTACCAATTCCTTTCACTCTTCTGCTTCTGTTGGTGGAATTAGGGCACTCCGTTATTATGAGGGCGATATCATTTTGACGAAAACACTACGTAGATTGTTCATTAACCCAAATTATAACGTATTAGTTCAAGCACACCTTGTGTAGATACCGTATACGGTTCGCATAATATTTAGTCATTATTCGTTGCGAGAATAGTTTTCATCATGTTAATTATTCAAAAATCAATTCATGATCACTAAAAACTAATTAGGGCAAAGGCTATTTTTGTGGTTGAAAAAAATTATCCTCTTTTATATTATACCTTAATTATCAAAGGATTAATTTGTGACGGCTGAAAAAAAAATGACCAGAGGATAGTGGATAGAGTGGCTAAAAATGATTCATTGTCCATATTTCACCTTATCAAAATATTGCTTTGTGACCCCTAAAAACCCAACTAGGTCAGTCGCAACTAAGCTCACATGGATCTAGTCTCGCATAATCTAATCGAATTTCATTTTTCTGTTTATCTATCATCTTATTTTCATAAACAGAATGATCATTTTACATACGCATTCCAGTTCATCCAAATAATATAGACAGAAATGATATGACGCCTTCGTGAAGTGTAGGTGTGATGGTGCTTAAGTGGTCATCAAACCCGGGAATAAGCACTTTGAGCAGTAGGGACGAAGGTCTGGGACAAAGTAACCAACCACCATTCAAGCATTAAAATTGCTAGAGGGTCAACACAAGAAATTTCCATCATTCTTACTCTGTGTATAAAAGCACTTAACGAGAGCCGCGCCGAGGACTCTATTCTGTGATCATGAAGCCATTGTGATTGCTTGAATGATGTTGTTTAATATGTCTCAGTTACCTGTCCCTTTTGCTCACAGTGATAGATGTTGCAAGAATATACATATGTACAACAAACATCCAACTTCACAACAAACATCCAATGTCACAACAAACATCAAACGTCAATTTAGGTTGGACGGATGGATGCCCTCAGCCAACCGATACTCTTTTTACTTTTCACTCAAATTGAATATCACAGAAAATGGACAAATAAACATGTGAAATAAATCGAAAAAGGATATTCCCAGATGATCTCTGGCTTTTCATTCTCTTTGAAGTTTTGTGTAAAAAAATATTAAAAACAGCTTTTTTCGATCAACTGACGCTATCATTTGTTTCAGAAATACAATTTGATGGCATCCACACAATTTTTCAGCCTTATACAATTTTAATACACGGGAAGACCCAAGCGTGTGTATTCGTCAAGCTTAATGGATGTCAGGCAATCATCTTCCCTCTGTGTCTCTGTGCAAAATGTGCATACAGTATTTCAGACGTCATATGCGCTGGGCATACGTCGGCTCTAAACGCAGGTTTGTGTATGCGCCTTTACCAAAGACTCATTAACAACTATCTCTATTTCTAATTAAAAAAACACACACCAGTGGTCATTTTGTCATCTGTTCATACAATTTGTTGAGTTAATATGACATATCGAATTACAATATCTCGTATTTACGTCAGCTGATTAAAAAGTCATGGCNCCTCCTCTCCTAATCAGCACCTTTTTCATCTGCATCATCATTATTGTCAGTGATAGTGATAATGCTTACCACAATCATCATAATGAAAATCATCATAAAAACCATTACAATCACCATCGTTTTCATCAATATCATCATATACATCATCATCACCATATGAAAATCATCATCATCATCATCATCGCCAACAATGGGTTTTCGAAAATTGTGGGCCAAAGCTTGTGGACGGTAACCAACGAGTGCACATGCGATTTTCGCATCAAAGGACAAGTGCGCAACTCACGGGCGCATCATTTGTTGCGCAGTTCATATGCGCACTCGTTTTCTACCGTCCCCAAACCATTGTCCACCGATTTCTTAAACACACTGATGATGATGGTAATGGTTTGATGATTATCAAATTTCGAGAACCCAATATTGTGAACCTACTCTCGTTATTGCGGACAGTGAAGGTGGTCGAAGCAGTCGGGTGTCCCATCTTGCTGGCGACGACCACGATGGTCGCATCGTTGGGCACGGGGAGCCTGGCCACGCCGTTGTCCCCGGTGAAGGCCTGGGCGAACTCGGTACCGCCGGTGCTCAGGTCCAGGGCTCGAATCTTCACGCCGGCCACGGGTGGGCCCCCTATCTGTTCCAGGACAAGGATCGTGACGTCAACGTTCGAAGCTGTAAGTTGTTCAAACAAAGAAAAAATAAATGGACAATATAAATGAGTGTCTTTCTCGAGTAAGGTCTCAGTTAAAGAACTGCCGAAGACAATATGCGTCATTCGAGTGCCGCCATATTATTCCTAAAATGGAATGTTTTAAAGGTCCACTATAATTGCAATGTATGTTGACTTGTGGTGATCTATGCTACCCTTACCATCACCTTTGTGAGTGAGAGAGCTACCAAATGTGTCCCATCATTTTTATAATAATTTTTCTTTATATTTTAGAGAGGCAATTTGGGAACGCCCCTAAAATTCTCTTCATATGCAGAGCACTACTTTGCATATGAACATAATTTTTTAAGGGCATTTGTGGAAATCCCTTGAAGGGGAACTGATTTTAATTACAAAAGATATTAGGACGTACTTCCACCTGACCTGAACATACCTTGAATCATTCCACTATTGAGCATGTTGTTTCTATTGATAGAATTGTGGAAACTTTCACTTGATACTCCATTGAGCACTAATTGCATTCCATCGTTATTGTTCATCAAGATAATCTCTCTTAATAATGGCCAGTTGTAAACATTTCCCAATTAACAAAAGACATAATGAGGAATGATTCAAAGTATGTTCAGGACAGGTGTAATTACATCTTAATATCTTTTGTAAATCAAATAAGTTCCCCTCCAAGGGATTTCCACAAATGCCCCCTAAAAATTCTCTTCATATGCAGAGTACTGTATATGACCTCATAATATACAGTACTCTGCTTATGAAGAGAATTTTTAGGGGCGTTCCCAAATTGACTCTCTAAAATATAAAGACAAATTATTATGAAATATATGGGACACTTTTGGTAGATCTCTCACTCATAAAGGTGATGGTAAGGGTAGCATAGATCACTACAAGTCAACATATATTGTCATAATAGTGGACCTTTAAAGTCAGCTTTATACCAAATAATGTAAGCGTATCGATATAAAACAACAAGGTAGATCAGACACCATTCTAGATGGGAAGTACATAGAATTGTAAGCTCATCATTGTGGGTCAAATGACATCAGGGTAGCAATTATGATAAATGTAGCACGATGGATCAATACTATTGGTATTTGTATTTTATTTATTCGATCACGGCAACAAACCCACTATCAACTAAAAGCTGGTTTTCAGCAAGGCCGTGAACACGATTAAAATTTAACACCACTTTACACCCTTACCTTCTCAGTTGACGTCATCGAGAAATCTCTTGGCCTCCACGTTAAAGTGTTGATATCGGTTCCAACAGCTACGGTATAGATAAAGCCCGACCAATGTAACATCAACTCATCAGTAACTCCATATTTCACTTATCTAACACCCAACGTTACACCCTTACCTTCGCAGGTGACGCCATCACCAAACCTCTTGGCCTCCATGCTAAGGTGTTGAGATCGGTTCCAACACCTAAAATGTAAACAAACCATGACCAATGTAACAAAAACACTGTAGCAATACCCGACGTTACACCCTTACCTTCGCAGGTGACGCCATCCCCAACATGTCCTGGCGGACAGGGTCCACATTCAAACCTCTTGGCCTCCACATCACTACTGTAATCCAAGGTGTTAACGTTTATCCTAACATCTGAGCATGTTACACCTTCAAAGCACGGATTGTCCTCACAAGATTCACGGCCTAGACGTGAAGAAAAATAAACAAAATGTTTTTAATACATGTCATATCATTTCAGAATAAAGTGATGATACTAGCTTTAACTTGTTTGTTGTTTAATTGTTTACAGGTGTTTAGCCAACGAATTCCTGGTCGAAACTTTGCGTTTAAAAATTACTATGAAACGCTTTTTATATAGCTTATAGATATGATATACATCTGGATTGGTTGCTCACACTCGCATTTCACTATGAAAGGAAATATTTCACTGAAGTTTGGTTTTCCCTAAATTGTTCGTGTTTACAAGTTGAATTGAAAGTGGTAATAAGTATGAGTAGCTAATATCTTTTAAGAATATTCGGACCCATGTGTTTTCAAATGCATAACAAGTAATGGAATTCCTGCTGTTCAAAAGGGATGAGAAAAAATTAAGAAGTGAAAAAATGGTTCTTAACCGTCAAAAAAAAAGTTTGATGATGGAAATTGTATGTGTGTGTGTGTGTGTGTGTGTGTGTGTGTGTGTGTGGGTGTGTTTAGCTGTGTGTTTATCCGTACACTATTCAATAAAAACGCTACCTACCAAGCCTAGCACACTGCTCTCCTGTACCAACGTAACCTGGATTACAGACGCACCGGTAGCCTCCCGATAGATTCTCACACCGTGCGTTGGAGTCGCATTTGTCTCTGTTTGATGCGCATTCGTTGTCATCTGGTAAATGTTGAAAATAAAGAATTATTAATTAAATCACCTTATAAAGTTTCTATGATTTTTACGGACTATTCAATTAAGTATAACTCATAAGTAACTTACAAATATAATCTAAAAAATTAAACAGATCATAAAACAGCATCCAAATATCTAATAATTTGGTAAGTCCAAATGTCATAGATTTTAATGAGCATCATATTCTATGGGGAAATTTTACAGAAACAACTATGATATCAAAATTACACTCGGAAAGACTTTATAACATCAAAATGAGAAGTCAATCTTAGAAAGCACAAAAAATACAAAGAGTTTCATCAGCTTTTTCCAGTTGCTTCTTTTAAACAAGATACACAAGCATCTTTTGTTTAAAAGAGTCAAGTATATGAATCTCTGCATGCTGAAAACAAACAAGATGTTGTGGAAAAAGCGGAACCAAATAAAGCAAAAATGAAATGAATGTACTTGGACAGAAACTTCAAAAAAATATATGACATACTAGAGATAAATTCTTTTACTCCAGCACAAAACGCTAAGAGACAGGCTTGCGTCAGTACGCGATGCATAACTAGCGTAAATCGAATTTATTTCACTTCCTCCATGCGCAGAAATACGAAGGAGTCGCCAGGCTAACGCTCATTTTGTTTTGACTGTGCTTGACTTACACACCTTTTACCATCAGTCCGGTGTATATTCTGAGTATTTCTCCGCATGGGGAGCGTAATTCATCTTTACGATAGGTATACATTGGCTTTAAATTAGAAATATATGACTATCGGGGTGTTGTTCAAAATCGACTCCAAATCAACTGCAACTTTGCAGATTGTAACGCGCATTTTCATTCGCGCACGGTATGCGCATTTAAGAAGACGCGCTTGAAACAATGAATTCGATTGGCACGTTACGATCAACTGCAACTTGCGATCAATTGCAACTTTTGAACAACACCCCCTAAGTCCCAATAATGAAAGGTAGTACACACTTAGAAATTGGGGCGCAGGTGCTGGTACAATAGCAGCATCGTTAACATGCACCCTCGGGTGGTATATATGTTGCCTCAGTGATAGATATGCACCCTCGGGGGTAGACATGCACCTTTAATGGTGCAAATCGACACCCCAAATGGTGCTGCTATTGTACCAGCGGCTGCACCCCTATAAAGGTCCAAAACTGTACCCAAATGTTTTAGTGTGTACATTTGTGCACCGTCCTAATTGTGAATCAGTAAATCGGAAATAAATACATACCTGCTAGTCGACATCCCTGAGCTTTGGAGCATTGGGAAAAAGAGACTACATGCATATTTCACACATTATTTAATCAGAATGGAATGATGCTAAGAGAAGAAAAACACTCGTGTGAAAGAAACGTTTTGTTCCATACCCACACAGTGACACACTCGCACACACAAAAATTATATAATATTTACTCAAAATTTTAACAAATATAGGCAAATCCTTTACGCGTGTATGACAACACGTTAGAAAGTACAAGGAATATACAGAATTTAATGACAAAAGTGTCGCCAAAGATTTGTTGTCAAAATACAGACTTCGTTACAGGTAGAAAACTACATTTGCACATATTACGGTTATGCTTACAACTTGCTGTGTACCTCAGATATGCCAAAATAATAGCCTCTATGAAGTATTTTGGTCGAATGTAGTCCAGAATATTTACTTCAAATAAAAATCTATTCTATCATAATTCATCTTGAAACCAATGGTATCGCGATACTCCTAGCGTATTCCGGTAACACACACACAAAAAAAAACATAAGAGCACATACAGTGCGCACTTCAATACACTACCACACCATGCGGAATACCCACTGAGAGAGACGATTGCACTATTGGTCAACGAGGGGTTAACGGCTGTTTTGAATTTTGAACGTACGGTGAATTAGTTCGGTGCCCGAATAGAAGAATTATTATTTTTTGATTGATTGGTGATAAGTTCTAACATTTAGTACTCTTCAACATAACACATCAATCTTGGAAATTCAAATTTTTGGCTGCAAAAGAAGTATTCTACCTTTAATGGTGCAAATCCACACCCCAAAGGGTGCTGCTATTGTACCAGTGGCTGCACCCCTATAAAGGTGCAAAACTGTACCCAAATTTCTTAGTGTGCACATTTTTGCATCGTCCACAATGTGAATGAATCGGAAAGGTATACATACCTGCTAGTCGACATCCCTGAGCTTTGGAGCATTGGGAAAAAGAGACTACATGCATATTTCACACATTATTTAATCAGAATGGAATGATGCTAAGAGAAGAAAAACACTCGTGTGAAAGAAACGTTTTGTTCCATACCCACACAGTGACACACTCGCTCACAAAAAAAATCATATAATGTTGACTCACAATTTTAGCAAATATAAGGGAGATCTTTTACACGTGTATGACAACGCTTTAGAAAGTATTAGGAATATACACAAGTGTCGCCTAAAATTTGCTGTCAAAATACAGACTTCGTTAATATATGGTGGGTTTTCAAAATTGGTTAACGGAGGCTTGTGGACGGTAAAAAACGAGTTCGCATGATATGTGCACAACAAATGATGCGCACATCAGTTGGACCCCTCGGGATTTTCTTTGCTTTCATGCAAAAATGCCCTTTGGCTCCCGTCACTTCGTGAAAACACGGATGATGTTATGCGCACTTCATATGCGCACTGGTTTTGTGTCGTCCACATCCCTCCGAACACCAATTTCAATAACCCTCTAACATAACTCGAGACAATTACCATGGTACATATATATGGCATGCCAGAAATGTATAAGCTTACATGGCGGTATGTAAGCATGTTACTTCCATGGTACAGAAATCCCTAATCTATATATAATTAAATTTTCATTTTCATTCTCACTGCTGCCATCAGAAGATGTGTTGTAAAATAACCAAACCCCCCCCCCCCCACACACACACACACACACAGGAAAAAGATAAATGAATAGATACAAGAATAATTCGAATAATAATAATGATAATAATAATAATAATGATCATAATACTACTACTAATGATAATAATAATAACAAAATGAAATAGATTTATAAAACATGCAAAATAAAAAATACCGATCTAGATATCTCTGTTTGGATGTTATCAATGTTTTAAAGCCCAAGCATAGTTTTGGTACAGATTAAGCGATGTGAATATTTGGGATGATTATCATGACATATAATTCTTATACATATTTTGAGACCATAGCATATCTTTTTTCACGAATTGATTCTTTTAAAAATTTGAATTTGACCATTAAATCATATTTAGCGCCCTCGCTCGGTTATAACAATATTTTGCTTGTCACGTCGGGCATATACAAAGTTATTTCCGAGATTTGACAGTAGAATGATAAAAAGTTATACAGAACAATAAAATTCTGCGATTTTTATCAAATTCTGTGCATGAGAATTTGTCCTTTATCAAGAAAGAAAATATTGAATGAGAGTCAGGGAACTCGATACTGAAATATTTGCACATTTTAGGTTAAAGCTTTTCCAAAACTCGTTCATTTTTCGCACAATTCGCACAATCCTTTGTGCAACATGTTAATGATACTATATTTCATTTTATATAGATTTAAAGACAAAATTTGGTGACAAAAATATTCAATTTTACCAAAACTTTACTTGGGCTTTAAGAAATTCAAGATGATGTAAATTGAAGTAGCTCTCCAAAGTTTCAGCCTTGAACTTCAGAAATGAGAGCATTTTAATTGACGACAGTAAACGAAACAAAATGGAGCAAATAATCCTTCACTCACGNACACTCGTGTGAAAGAAACGTTTTGTTCCATACCCACACAGTGACACACTCGCACACACAAAAATTATATAATATTTACTCAAAATTTTAACAAATATAGGCAAATCCTTTACGCGTGTATGACAACACGTTAGAAAGTACAAGGAATATACAGAATTTAATGACAAAAGTGTCGCCAAAGATTTGTTGTCAAAATACAGACTTCGTTACAGGTAGAAAACTACATTTGCACATATTACGGTTATGCTTACAACTTGCTGTGTACCTCAGATATGCCAAAATAATAGCCTCTATGAAGTATTTTGGTCGAATGTAGTCCAGAATATTTACTTCAAATAAAAATCTATTCTATCATAATTCATCTTGAAACCAATGGTATCGCGATACTCCTAGCGTATTCCGGTAACACACACACAAAAAAAAACATAAGAGCACATACAGTGCGCACTTCAATACACTACCACACCATGCGGAATACCCACTGAGAGAGACGATTGCACTATTGGTCAACGAGGGGTTAACGGCTGTTTTGAATTTTGAACGTACGGTGAATTAGTTCGGTGCCCGAATAGAAGAATTATTATTTTTTGATTGATTGGTGATAAGTTCTAACATTTAGTACTCTTCAACATAACACATCAATCTTGGAAATTCAAATTTTTGGCTGCAAAAGAAGTATTCTACCTTTAATGGTGCAAATCCACACCCCAAAGGGTGCTGCTATTGTACCAGTGGCTGCACCCCTATAAAGGTGCAAAACTGTACCCAAATTTCTTAGTGTGCACATTTTTGCATCGTCCACAATGTGAATGAATCGGAAAGGTATACATACCTGCTAGTCGACATCCCTGAGCTTTGGAGCATTGGGAAAAAGAGACTACATGCATATTTCACACATTATTTAATCAGAATGGAATGATGC
>BQKZ01013734.1:0-10947 GCA_036244855.1 Temnopleurus reevesii | reverse complement strand
TCAAACATGTTAAAAGTTGCAAATTGGCATGGAATATAGTGATTTTCAAATGTCTGCATTGCCAAGTTAAGGATTCATGATCATTTCAGTGATTATTTTTGTTTAAAAATTCTCTGCCTCCAGCGGCAAATGGTGACAAAATAAAAATTGTGAGATGTAGTGTAGAATTATTTTCTCTCTCTGCTCATACATCTCGTAAATATTTATAGCACTACATCAGAAGTTATTGAATCAAAATTCCAAACGTGTTCTATCATCCTGAAAGGGTTGACATAACTAAGCAATGGCAATCTAATTCTCATCTAGCTGCAAATGTTAGCAGCTCTGCTGAACTCTTCTAATATCTGTAATCAATGCTATCTACTCACATATCAGATGACTGTCAAACACATAGAAACGCATCATACATATGTTTCTTGTTTTAGTCTCTTCATTTAATACACACATGGAATGAACTTTTATATTTTTTTGAACTATACAATTTTATGTTTTTGTACAAAATGTCTAGAAATAATACTTCTACTTGGTATCTTTCGTCCTGACATGTTCATTCACTATACACACCATCATTCCTACTTTACAGCATTTGTAAATTTATCTAAACACAGACATGAAGTTGTCTCTACAACATTAATCAACATAATTTAGAACAAGTACTGTAAGAAGATTATCAATGATAGTGGTTGTAAACCTGAGGGAGAGATAAGATATGAGAAGAGAGAAGAAATATTAACAAAACACATGTATTGTCCTTCTCACAGTACACTACACAAAGCTATGTCTGTGTAGAATTGTTGTGGACTGCAAGATTGTGTTGCATGTACATTGATTCTTACATACAGAGATCTTTAGCCAAAGCAGGGGAGCTGTGAGGACTGCATACACTGTACACTGTATGTAAATGAGCACTGTGCGCGGTCAGGGATCACCTCAACAGTTCACAAGATGAAATAATGACTCTTGCCAGGAATAGTGCCCTGTGTGAGTGTGTGTGTCTTCCCACGAAAACTCTGCCTGTCCAAATGGGTGAAACTTCTCAGAACATCATATTTTTAAAAACTTTAAATTTGTTTACACATTGATCATTAAAGCAATTATAAATATCACTGTAGCATTGGCATGTTCGAAACAAACACCGATTGGCAAAAATAACTTATGGAAGGAATCAAAGAAAAACGTAGGTATCTGCTTTTCCTTCTAATGTCTTCACAGAAGATGGTTAGAGAGATATACCACTCATTCACAAATATGCAAGAGAAATGAAGTTTCAATGTCAATAAGCATACAGCTGAACCAAACATTTCCTTGAACATGATAAAAATGACAATAATTTGCTATTTTGTGAGACATTATTTGGTTTAGCTTCAGTGATTCACATATGAATTTCTGTCCCCGCTCCTGCATAATCATGAAGATTAACATTTCAATATGTATATAGATGCAGAAATTAAGAAAAACAAATGCCGTAGTTATTGATGGAACCTGCTTTATTGCATGTGACACATTATTTTGAGGACTAAAAATCAGCACTGGTCAACATTATTTTCCTTGAATTTGGTGTTATCAAATTCCTGTTCTTAGTTTCCTATCATACAAAGCAGATTAATTTTCAAATAATTGCATCTGTCCTACATGAAAATCTACATTTTGTGAATTTTGCTTTGCATTAATGCTCTGAATCCTGAGTGACACTGAACTTTAACATTGATATTTTGAAAAGTTTGATGAATTTTAACAGCACTAAGTCCGCTAGAGTTTCAAATTATAATTTTTTTCTGACTGAAAGAAAAAACTTACAATAATAGTGAACACCTTCATCAAAATTTTCAAGCATGATAAAGAAACTATGAAGCCTTTAAAAAGTAAAACAAAAACTATGATTTCAGAAAATTGTGTTTTCTCTGTTTACCCGCAGTCTTTTCCTGGCTGATTTTGAAATAATGCATCGCATATCATGAATACATAATGAACAACAAATGATGAGGCATAGATCGAGAATATGAAGCCTTTAAAAAGCTTTCTTTCTCTTTCTTATATCATGAAAACGCAAAGCTAAAAGTGACTCTGATATTTGTACTTGTCTTGTATAATATTATGTTTTTGATGTTTTTGTTGTAAATACTTTGTGTGTTTTTATCTATTCGAATATGGAATAAAATTTGAATTGAATTTGAATAAGCATCAAGTTCTTTTGTAACATTTACACCTGATCCTATACTTGCTTCATGCAAATTATTAAAACTGAAAATATACAGCTTAGAAAAAATTATCTCAAAACCAAGTACTTCTCCACAAGGATTGCCATATTGCTAAGGCCCTGGTCACATAGAGACCCAGGAGCAACACAATCGAACACGACTCTTTGTTCAGTTCAGTCAGCTGCCTCCGAACAAAGAGTCCTGTTGAATTGTGTTGCTTCCGGGCTTCTATGTGACTGGGGCTTAAGAATCGTCAATGAAGCAATTGAAATTTCTTTAGGTATTTTGATATCAGTAATAAAATGTGGTTATTTATTCAGAAGAATTGGCCGTAAATAAAATCAAACAAATTATCATGTCTCTCTGTAATCACTGTCACATAATTTTTCAATGTTTAATCATCTCAAATCGTGAAATTTATCAAATTCTGAAATTATGAAATTTGAAAATTTGTTAAATTTTTTACACCTGGGGCCTGTAACAAAAAAAAAAGCCATCACACTTATGATAGATATTTATCGCAAGTCTAATGCAAAACATGTACCATATAGGTGATATTTCATAAGACAGGCCCCTGTTAAAACAGGAATCCAAATGCACTTGTCATATATCAACCGAAAATTGTAAGACTGTCATACTATAGATAAATGTGTGGTCTTTGGTAAGTGACATTCGTAAAGATATTTGTAACAATCAAAATCTGATTTGATAAAAACCATGAATATCAATAATGCTTATGAAATAAATATTGCTTCAACACCTCTGGAAAAAAAAAACTTGGCTCAATAGTTGGTATTTTTTCTGCAAAGCTGTGGATGGATATATTTTTTAATTCGTAATGATGTCAGAAATCAAAATGCTATAAACAATAATGAATTACTTTTAGCACAGGTCATGTTAATAATATACAAACTGTACAAATCAAAGCTGCGAAGGAAATAAAAAAAAATGCTCCCTCATTTAGTTTTAAACAATATTTACATATATACATGTACTCTATATATTGGAGTTGAATTCAGAACATAATTCTCACACATTTCAAAACTTTTATCCTCATCATGATTTTTAGGACAAAAAAAAAATAAACAAATACTTCTGTTTCACAAGTATCAGCATATGCTTGTGACTAAACCTGAATCAATATAAGAATTCATAGAATTCTATCACATTTCTATGAATCTTATGAACAATAATTAAACTTTAGATTAGTAATATGAAATTTAACTGTACAATTAAAAATGTATCCAATATTAGAATACCAAAAAGCCACTGCTTTCTATCAATGTCAAATATGATCTTTTGCTCAACTAACAAAAGACCTAACATAGTGAATAGAACGAACAATGAATTCGACAGAAGTAAACAACTCGAAATTCAAACTTTCACAAAGGCTCTAGCACCAAGATGAAATTGCCTTTCCCAATTATTTGGCAAAGAAGTGTAAAAACAAGCATTGTGCACCCAGAAGCGCTGATCCAACATAATTCATCACGGCTCGGTGTGAAGTTGTACTCTGTGATCTGAGTTATGTGTTCATCTTTGATCAGGGTGCCATTAATCAGCGTACATGTAATCAGGACTCAACTGGACAAAGGCTCTAGCACCAAGATGAAAGTGCCTTCCCAATAATTCGGTGAAGAAGTGTAAAAACAAGCATTGTGCACCCATTTGCTAAAGGACCTGTTACACAGAAGCCCTGATTCAACATAATTCAACAGGACTCTGTGTCGAGTTGAGTACTCTGTGATCTAGAGTTATTGTGCCCCTATTTGATCAAGGGTCAATTAATCAAAGTAATCAGGGTGGTGTTTCATCAAGATTTGTCGCAGACACAATCAGTCAGCCCTGACAAATTCCTTGATTGTGATTGGATGAAAAGCACTATCGCTGACAGTTGCTATGGGAACTGTCGGAAAATGATTTCTTGTCGCTTCGACAAATCTTGATGAAACACCCCCCTGGACCCAACTGGACAAAGGCTCTAGCACCCAGATGAAATGTTCTTCCAAAATATTCAGTATAGAATTGTTAAGACAATTATTGTGCACCCATTTGCTAAAGGCTCGGTCACACAGAATTCCAGATTCAACAAGATTCTTAGTCTAGTTGAGTCCTCTGTGGTCCGAGTTATGTGCCTCTCTTTGATAAAGGGGCAATTAATCAGAGTACTTAATCAGGACTCAACTGGACAAAGAGTTGTTGAATTGGTAGTCTGCATTTTGAGACTACTTCAACATATTATGACACCCGAAGGAAAAGTCAATTCAGCTGGTATTTCAGACTCATGAACTGCACAAAATGCAACACCGAAAGCCAATAGTCTATGCCAGCAAACTGTTGAATCGGGGCTTCTATATGACTGGGACTAAAATAACAGACAATCTTTCTCCATTTGTCCTCTAGAGTCAATGTGAAAGCTTGAAAAGAGAATTGTTTACTTTCACTAATTAATTCATCTGTCCTGGGGCCTCGTAACATACAGGTTTGTGATTAATCGCTAAGTTGAAAGAGCAACTCTGAATGGATGCTGGTCAGTATTTTGAAAAAAGCACATGCAACAAAGATCTTGTTTGGCCATTTTCATAAGCGAATAATTGCAAACCTTCGTTTCCAGACCCTGTTCAAGATTTACACATATTAGATTAACACAATAACACCATTTCTTTACAAAATACATGAACTCTATTTATTGCTACAGAAACAGCACTTCTAACAAATTATTTCCCTCAATTTGGCACAAAAAACATGCATACTGGTCGAGCCTTTATGTAAAAAAAAAACCGAATGTAAAATAAAAAATTATTGAAAGCAAAATAAAAAGTTTAATGCAACTGCATTTAAAAAACTGCATATTTCTGTATCCAATGCTCTATTTTCAAACATATAAATTCCAACTTTGAGATCATACTGGCCATGAGAATTCATTGAGTGACATTTGCGTTGTAAATGACATTTTGAGGACATCAATGTTATTACCTAGTCTCTATTATGGCTGTCATATGGTCAAACTAGTAGGCCTACTGCAAAGAACATTCATATGTATCAGAAGTGAATTGGTTTTCACAGAAGTCATGTCATAGGTCTATGCCAACCATTCCAGAATATGCATGAAGCATTATCTTTAAATTACATTTTTTTTAAGGCTGTCACAACAAGTGAATATCGGAGAGTATGATTTTGTTGCCATGTTTTCTCTCATAAGTATATATTTTGTTGGGCTGTTGCATTATTCACATTCTAATTTTGACCTTAAATATATATTCTCAAATAGTTGGCACCTCTGCAGTACGCCTGTAGCAAAGATGCCAACTCTCTAAAATATGCATGGTGATGGAAATAAAAATGTGAATCCCCAAACAGCTGAACCAATCATTTTCCTTCTTGAGTATGCACAAGGATAGAAACTAGAATGTAAATCGCCGAACAGTTGTGTCAAACATTTTCATTTTCTCATGAGAGAAAACGTACGGTTATTGTTCATTCTTTCTGCCATGAGAAAATATTTTGTTCACATTTTAATTTTCATCTTCAATCATTATTTTAGACAGATAACCTCTCTCAATTTGAGAAAGTAACAGAAATTGTTAGCCTATCACAAAGTAAAAGAAAAATGATGATATAAAAATTAAGGTTTCAAAATATCAAAATACAGTGATCAAGCATTGTGATCAAGCTTTAAAAAACTCTAAGGCTTGTAAAATGAATGGAAAATTGCTAAGAGTAAGTTTTTAACAGTGAAAAAAAAGGAGCAACATTGCTATTTTGTATTTGATGAACTTTTGGAAACACATGCAGAAAATCAAAGGAAAAGAGTCTGCATATTTGTATTAGCAGTATGTTTACCCAATACATGAACTCTCATGTCATATTAAGGTCATGTGATGGAGATCCTTGCACTAGAACAGTGTAAAAGCCATGTCCAGCAAAGCATTTATATTGGAACATACCTCGATAGCCAAGCAGGAAGTCTCGCATATCAAAATCCCTCTGTCCTAGTCTCCTGACAAAGACCCAAATCAGTTGGTCAAAATACCAGAATCACAGAGATTGTATGATTTCATGATTGAATGCATGTTATAAGCCAGTGGACTGTTGCCTCTCTTCAACCAAAGATTAAATTTTCCTATGCTATAATAATCTAGAGTAAAGACATGTCAAATTTTATTCAAGGGTCTGAATATGAACACTAGCCTTACTAGACATACTAATGACAAGCATACATTACAAGAAAAGGAAATAATACTCTACCTAATCATCATCCTCATTGAACAAGTTTTATCTCGGGCCTACACCTAAAGCTGGACAAGAAAAAATTATCTGGGGCCAATTGCACGAAATGGTCTTCGCTGTAAAGACATCATAACTTTCTGTGCCACCCTCATAACATAGAAGTATCAACGTTCGTGTCTGTGTTATTGGTGGTACAAGAATTTAAGACATCTTAGCAAGAAGAGGATAGCTATACTAAGACCATTTCTTGCAATTGGCCACTGCACTCTTTTTCTCTACATTGCATAGTTCTCCAAACTGGAGGAACCCACCTAGAAGTAGAGGATAAAGAATGTTAAAGGCTCTGGACAAGTCTCTGTCTTGAGTTTCAATTTCCCATGCCTAACTGAATATGATTGTTTCTTTTTCATTTGTCGAAGTAAAGTAAACAATCTGGTTCCATTTCCTAAATAAGAATAACATCTTGCCATGAGTATGAATACACTTCTCAAAAGTTCAGCATTAATTTTCGAAACTGTTCTTGCCTTACTGAACATGGCAGGCAAATAAACTGGGGGAAAATGGAAGAATAATACCTACTCAATTGCAAAATTGAAACATTCATTGAAGTGCTACTCGAGATGCCCACCTAAGATTATGCACATGCTTAACATGTTTTTATTGGCCAATTCTGATAAAAAAACAATTTGCAACCAGTTACAACTTTCTGGTAACAGCCCCTTGGAGTAATTTTTTTCAAACAAATTGTGGAAAACATTGCGTTTTACCTATTGTCAGTCAAATTTTGACCAGATAATTCTCTTCATAAAAAATTTGACTCAAACACAATTATTGCTACCTAATAGCTTAAAAATGAAAATGATAGGAAGAGAAAAACATAAAAGAAATAAATAAATACTAGACAACAAGTTGGCAAAATCAGTCAAACCTGAAGCAACCTTCATGCAGTGACCACCTGTCTTCAGAACTAAAGTGATGCTGATTATGAATGGCCTCTTGTATACCGCCTGTCTCCACCTCAGCTGGGCGCTCATGGCAGTCAATTACTCAAAATTATGTCTTGCAAATTACAATGTCCTAATTAGGTCTACAGTTCATCTCTGTGTCCAAGAACTCCCAGTAGTAGTCACATACAGCTGGAATTTTTTTTCCTGCCATTATGGAGGCAATACAGCAAGAGACCAAAGGATCAGGTAAGACCATGAAAAAATGACATGGCTGATGATAAACATGGGCTCACTGTTTGAAATCCAAAGCATGGCCGACAAATGACTTCAATGGAAATGATCTATACTGCTTCCCGTCTACAGCGGCCAAATTTGATGTTTCCCTTGGACGCCCATTATTAGCTAAGCCCATCTTCCGAAAAAACGGCTCGAGGACAAAAATTAAATAAGAATCACCAAATAACTGAACCAAATATTTCCTCATGAGAGAAAGTATATCTTTATTGTTAGCATGATTTCTCTCATATTAAAGGAAGGAAATATTTGCTTCAGCCATTTAGTGATTCACATTTCCTCATGCATATTCCTGAGTATCTGCATACTTGTATTATCGACGAGCAAAGCTGTACCGACAACGCATGCTGTATTAAGATGACAATAATCTTGCGCCTGTGACGGCCTTTCCTTGGATCCATAACTTGCAGTTATCTGCCCACCAATTTTTTTTTTTTACCTAAAGCTTTACTCCTAGCTCCAGATCTCGATCACCTCCACTGCTCCATCACAGTAGAATTCCTCACATGCTTGAGGCTTGGTCCGTGGTCGCCACATGCCCGTAGAGGTCAGTTGTGTCCTGTGGTTTTGCAGAGAGCGGCCCACTTGTCACACTGCGGTTCAGCCAGTCAAAGGGAGGTCAGAAGATGGTCTTGGCTCGGAAACTGTAGATGGATCTGCAAACATATGAATTTAATTCGTTTTGTAAGATTAAAATGAAAATTAAATGAAAATCAGTTGTGTAATTGTTAAAGTAACTTGTTCAAGCAACTATGAAAGGTAGATAGACAGTATACCAGGTCAGTGTTTCATGAAGATGTTTGTAGAGTTACGCACGACTGGTAATCTTTGTCAAGTGCTACCTCAGCGACCTGGGTTATCATTGAGCACAAGAAGGGATCATCAGTTGTTTTGCACAGTCATTGGTACCTCTGTGAATGTCTTTATGAAACACAACCCTGGCTTGTGTTTCATAAAGCTGCTCAAAGATCTAAACATGACTCTATATGAATGACTGGTGACCCTTTCATGCACTCAATGATAACCCCTGGCATTATATCGCACATGAGAAAGGGTTCCCTGTCGTTTGCAGAGTCATGCATAGATGTACGAACAGCTCTAAGAAACATGACCCAAAACATGATTTTGGTGCTTTTGTGAATCAACATAAACACACAGGACCATTGCAATCTTTAAATCAAGCACTATGTGCAGATAAATTATGCACAATTCTCATTACAGACTATAAATGCAAACTTGTTATTATGCTCAGTTTTTGTGTGACTACACATGTATAGTCCTGTGATCGTATGATGCTGTATAAAACAAGTGGCATTCTGTAAAGTGGCAGATTATTCAAAATGAAAGATTTCCCTATTCTTGAAGGGCGAAGTAATAGCAAACAGTCCTGCAGACACACAGGAACATATATTAAAATGTGTATAAAGTTGGTAATAAACTGTATTTGAAATATTGAAGTTCTATTGTTACAAATGGGTTACAAACATTCAAAAAGGTTTGCGGTTGCACCATGTGGTGTAGGGTATACCATGCAAGCTCTAGTTTTCTTGAGGTTAAAAACATGATGTGTATAATTTTGAATCATTGACCTATTGAGCAAAATCATGTACACACAACACATAAAACATGTGTTTGAACAATACAGAGTGCACAAGGATTGTAACCTCCATTGCAACTGCAGTGTTTGTACAGTACATAATAAATGAATAGTTCTCTATTTGACAGGTGAGCTGTTCCCTATTTATGCTTCTTTTTAGGGAAGTCACTAATAAAGGCAGTACACATGTCTAAAATAAGACACAGTACTTGTGTACAAAATTTACATACTCATACTGCACATGTATAAGATTTGGGCTATATACATGTACATGCCTATGTTGTGCAAGAAACACAATATCTTGCTGCCATAGCGACTACAAAATCAATGTTTAAAACAAACAAAATTATATGAAATGACGAATTTCAACCTCAAAGAGTAAGAGCCAATTCACATCTTCATGATCTTTCGTTGAAGATCCATTTTGTACTCAGCTTCAGTTGTTGCATTTTCATACTTTCAATCTTGGATATATATGTTCTACATGATCACTTTTAATAAAAACATTGCCATATTTCTTGATCGTCCACACCACTTTAGTGCGGCTTATATGCATGCCCAGAGGAAAGCTTGAACATTTGAGTATTTACTGTACATAGCCTCCTTCACGGATATGAAAACAACAGTTGGAGCATGTATATGGGTAAGATAGGGTCACACTGTAAACATGGCATTGGCACACTATCAAAACCAGCAGGCACTTGACCTTTGACCTCGGATCTGAGCATAATCTCCATTTTCGAATTGACGCAATAAATGATGGATCGTTCAGTGTATACTGCTGGCAAAATTCACATGGCAAGAAAATACATTTGCAGTATGAGGTCTGTACAATCCAATAATTGTTATTAAGAGCGCTGATGAAACAAGTTCTCATTTATACAACAAGGTGATTTTACTATCCTACCTCTCTGTATTGTATTGTATCTTAAGCCTTGATATAAACAGGAATTTTTGCCACGTTAAAAGACCTCATTGTAATCGGGTTCAAGTGTATAAAAACATGTATAGGCCTATAGCTCACACCCAATTTTTGCATTTTCATTTGCACTTCTTGTACTGGTGTTACTGATGTCTGAATGAGAAGATGAGACTGAAGATATTAAGTAAAAATGAAATTGCTAAAAGCTGCCAGTATTTGTGTCTAGGCTTGCCATGCAGACTTTTAATCTTACTCCCATTTGCAGTAATAGATGCATGGCACTAAAAAAACTACCTGAAATGGAGTCGGAGCTACCTAACTGGCATAGAGGTACTAAGTAGTCTACCGTAAAATTGTAATCGAATTGATTAATTTCTTGTCATATACATGTAATCAAAGTGTACAGGTAGGCCTATTGACAATTCAAGATGTACAAGTAGCATCCAAAAGGAATACATTCATCACATTCATATGCAATGACTCATCGTGAATTCCCTGAACAAGCTTGCTTACAAGCTTCCATTTCACACAATTGGGAAAAATTTATGCCAAGAAACAGTTTTCTCTGATCACTATATTCCACATCAAATCAATGTGAAATTGAAGTCCAATATAATTCATTCATCAGTACTTTAATAATGTATGTGGACAAATGTAAATATATGGCTTTTCATGTTCGTTACCTTGCAGTGATATTGTACCAGCCAAAGATGGAATCATACAGTGTTTATTTAAAGACAGCAAACGCGACTTCAGTAC
>BQKZ01013731.1:0-10969 GCA_036244855.1 Temnopleurus reevesii | reverse complement strand
TTGCACCCTAATTTCTTAGTGTGTACGCCATGATATCTGTCACATTGTTATATTAAAACGTTTATTTCATTGTTGAATAAAGGTTTTGTTCTTACTGACCATAAATTGGCTGAATTTGTTTTATTTTAATAGCATAAATATCCTTGATATAAATACATTCAACAAGTGCACACTAAAGAAATTTCCCGGTAGGGGCATGCGTGCACCTAAGGCGCCCGCGTCAGAGCTAGGGGATGCCAAATTTGAGGTAAAAAGGGCGCCAAAATTGCTGGAAGGCTCGCCAAAGGAGATGATAAACTTTATTTTTTGTCAGCCTTCTAATCTATATATTTTTTGTTTTTATTATTTTCTATTTTTGTTCCTCAAAGGGGGTGTGGCACAAAATATTGAGCCCCGGATTCTCAAAATTCCGGGTGCACATATGGATGTGTAAAAAAGAGTCAAATTATAGAGTCTTATTGAAGCAATGTGGCCAAAAAAAATGTGACAGACGAAGACTAATGAATTTGAAAAATACGAACGTTTATAAGTGCAGCGCGAAGGTGACGTAGTCAAAGTCATCTTCTCGTTCTAGAGAAAGTGCATTAACCCATTGACTGCTGAATTCTGTAATACCCATAAACTTTGTGTAGGGACTACCCGGTTCCAGTAGTCAAAGGGCCTTAACCCATTGAGGACTGAATTCTGTAATACCCATAAACTTTGTGTAGGGACTACCCAGTTCCAGTAGTCAAAGGGTTAATTGGCGTGTTGAAAAACTCGCCTTTGTGCCGCACGTGTAAGATTCCGTGTGTTTTCAATTGGCCAGCCTTCGCGCGCCTTGATTCACATAGGTGCGGGGGCCTCAAAGTACAACAAGTTCCGTTTTGTATTTGTTATAGAAGATTTCTGGCAACTCTGCTGCCAGGGGATTTATTTTTCATTGTACATTATTCTTTAATTATTTGTTTTCATCTAATGACTTTACTGTTGACATTATCCAATAAATGTAACCCGGACAGGTTGCTAAGCAGGCCATGGTGCTTAAACGAGATCTTCCTGTCTTTTGAGGAAAACCTGAATAATTCAAGAATCTATTAATAATCCAATCTAATAATCTAATGCTAAATCAAACATATTGGAATTTCAGAAAATACCCAACATAAAATTCATTCAATTGATGTTCATGCAGGACTTGTTGCTATCATACATGCCAAACCCACCACAGACAGTGAGTGAAGAATATTTTTTTTTCTGCTCCTCATTAAGATCTTAGATTAAAGGCCTTGTGAAGGCCGGCTCACACCTTTGCGTTTGTAGCCTGCATCTGGCCAGCGGTTTTGAGGAAATTTAAAATGCTTCCCGTGCACAGTATACGCTGATTAGACGGTGGACTGACGCTCGGCTTGCGCTCAAGGAGCAAACGCCGAACGTCATTCCGCCGTATGACATGCGTCTTTGTGGGTCCAGGAAGCGTTTTTAAGTGTCAAAAACGCTCGGCCGACGCTGCTAAAAACGCAAAGGTGTTAGTCGGCGTTAACAGAAAAGAAATACGATTAATTGATAATTAATCAATCATATATTTATGGTACATGTTCTGACATAGTAGGTGTAACTGCATCTTTTATGTGACAGTCCAGAGTTAATGCAATGAATTTAGCATGTGAATTCGTCTATTAACATGTTTCCTTAATTGCTTTCTATTCAAATCGTTGGCATTCATCAACGTGGGGTACTTTACGATTCAAATATAATGGTACCCCTCAGATGATTCGAAACTAAATGGTTTTATGTTTTTTTTATTTTATAGCAGTCATTTCAAATTGCTAACTTCTATTTTTACTGGGATTTTACGGGAAATTACCTCTTGGTTCTTCAAAATAAACAAAAGGAAGTTTAGTTTATACAGTACCTGAAGACGAAACTATTGAAGAATAGATATATCAAGTATTACTTCCTTCTTCATACATTAATAAAAGTCAATGTCTTTTCCAATATCCGCAACTTTACTTCAGTGAGGACCACATTTATAGCGGTGCATCATAAAAGCACAAATTTTGTTATGTTTGTTCAACGTTGCATGTGTAACAGTATTATTGGTTGTTTGGGGTCAAACTACTTTATTTTTTTTTATTATGGATTTTATTTTGTTATCACCATAAATGCTTTATGTTGCCATTGATCATTTGAATGAGCAAGAATACAATTGAAGATTAATCATTTCATCCGTACATTTATTTTGACAAAATGTCTATACTTTTGGAGCAACATCATAAGTTTACTGCAAGAAAATCCTCTTTAATGGGAGTGACTATCCAAATGGATAAATAAGATCATCTCATTTTTTCTCAATTTTGCGCAAGACGTATTTGGCATCTTGAACAAAAACGTTAAACGTTCAGCTAGACTAAGGATGTATACATTTTTATATAATGGCATAATACTTATTTTTTGCATTTATAAGCCCGAAACTCCGAAAGCATCGCCCCAATCTTTTGAACTTTCGTACAATAAAAGATAATAATAGATAATACTCATCCTCCATTTTAAAGGACGTTATGTGTATGTATTATGTTTACATGAAGGCTTAGTCACATTATCAGAGTTAATAGCGAAACGTATGCAGACGTATGCCTCGCGTTATTTGAATCAATTTACAGTCCCTCTGCATAAGATGTAAGGAAGACGCTTGACTAATGTTGAATGTGTTTGATTTATCCTCTAGCTACGAATAATAATGATAATAATAATAATGATAATAATAATAATAATAATAATAATAATAATAATAATAATAATAATGCTAATAATAATAATATATGCAATCTATATAGTGCACGTACTATCTACTCTACGGAGTGCTCAAGGCACTTTGCATTAAACTACCCTGGCCTTAGCCCGGCTACACCAGCTCACATGGCATTTCGAGGAATGAATATTCCTACCAGGTACCCACACACCTTGCCTGGGTTGAATGCAGAACAATGGGGATGAATTTATTGCTGAAGGAAATTAACGCCATAATGACCGTCAAATAGCTTAACACATTGACAACTGAATTTCGTTATTCACATAGACTTTGTGCAGGGACTACACGGTTCCATTAGTCAACAGCTTCACTGCCCAACTCAATGCTATAAACATACGTCGGATACTGACGCAAATGTGTGAATGCACCTTTAGTAATGACTTGAAGTTACAGACTCTTTCAGTGTGTTTATTTATATTTAAGTTTATATTTACATTCTAGTACATTTATGTTTAGATTTTAGTTTTGATTTCTAGTTTCAGGTTTCACAATATATGCGATGGATGTTTTTTTTTTGTGTGTTTTAAGGTCTCCTATTCATATTGGTAAATGACCTTTTGGCGATCACTTTGCTTTCAGACACCAGGCAATTAAGCAAGACAATATAGTTCCTGAAAAGACTTGCATTTAATGTTTTCCACTGATTCTGTCAGATCATTTTACCATAGACTTGTATTAATCGCCCGCATTCTATGCAAAATGGCAGATCACAAGATTGAAGAGAACTTTGATTTATGCCGAGAAAGTCCCGAGGAACTTGCAGTGAACTCACGCCAGCGGAACTGTAGCAATAACATGTATAACGACCGAATGGACGTTGAAGATGACCGAAGACGACCGGACGATATCTACAACAATAATACTGAAGAAAACCATGAGAATTTCTTGCCCAAAGATAACATTTCTATTGTGTTCTTGTGCGTCGTGACTGCAGGAGGATTAATCGCCATGTGCATTCCGTTTCTCTCAGGGAAACATTCCACGAAAACTGTCATGTCTACATTTTACACCATCCGTAACATTATTCTGACTTTAGGGTCCATACCAATCATGGTCATTGCGATTTGGATGATATTGCGATTGGCACAATTGCACGATCGGGGATTGATTCTTTGGCCAAAGCGCTGCAGACATTGTTTAGAAGCACTTGTCCAGATAAAGAGGATAACGCACCGCAACCTATTCACCCCTATGAGAAATGGATCGTTGGACAACATCTCAAGAGAAATATATGACAAAGAACGAATCCTTGAATCGTCTACTGTCAGCAACGTAACGCTTAGTATCACCTACATCTTTTCTGGTCTTGTAATGTTTTCCATCATAATTGACACGATGGGTATAGCCTTATGTTTCAATGAGCATTCGACCACGGATCCCGATGCAGAAACAAACAGGGAGCTAATCGGCCAGCTTACACATATGTTGTTTTTATTCTTCCTGGTTTATTTTTTAAGTTTCCACTTCATCCCCAACTTCTCTGACGCTCATATCGTTGCGATACCGAAGTTACGCTGGGTATTTCTCTTCTTCATTGAACTTGGAATCTGGACAGCGATCAAAACCTACGTCCGACCGTTCAACTTTCTCTTTTACGGTGGAAATTACACTATCCATCACTGCGCTCTGAATGGAACTTTTGGTGAGTTCATCTCAGGAGCCGTGATTATATCTCAGCCATTCCAGGTTGAACTTCCCGTGATGATCACATGGCTCCTTGTGGAGATTTGGTTCCGATTCCTTCCTGAACAGTCTCAATTCATTGCCAAAGGCATCCACAAGAATCGCAGCAGTGCCTCTGAGGAAGAACACATTGTCCGGCGTTCAAACTGGTCAACACTTTGGTTGGCATTCAATCGACTTGTAACACCGGGTAACCAACGAAGAATACCAAAACCATCCGGACAGTCCTTTCGGCAAGAGAACTTAGATACTGATCTATCAAACAGCTCAACCTCTTACGGAACCATTGAGCTGACCTTGATTGAAGATCAGAATAGAGATCACTGCTATGCTCCACGAAGAAACAGTTCCAACTCCTCATCACCTACATCTGAAGTTACATCTTACCCAAAGTTGTCAAATGAGATGGAAATGGTTACCGCGTCTTCGTTGCTAGTATGCGCCATCTACTTCAGCATCAGCAAACTTCTTTTGGCGGGAAAATCCGAACTGCAAGGTCGCTATTGGCAATGGGTATTAAGAATCGCATTTTTCACCCCAATGTTGACGATTATTTTCAGACTGAAGAGAATCACCCGAAAACGCAATGGAATCGGGTTGGCAAGAAGACCTGCAAAGCTCGCCCATAGTTCATCTGGTGAAAACAATTAAATGTTGCTTTTGGCGTTTTCCGGTGCTTGTCTGTACGAAATGTGTTGTCTCGTTTCTTCTTTAGGGAATCTTTTCGCCTTTCCGAAACTGTCGCAAGATGAACTGCTACTTAACACCGTTAGCGTACTCGCCAGCGTATTTGGTATTATGCGTAAATGCGTACAGACTGTGTTCATCTTAGGCGTACAGCATCACCAGCCAAGGGACTACCCAGAAATGAAGTGGACCTACATCTGTCTTATCGTTGTCGGGATAGTAAACGCGACGCAATGGTTATGGGATAGTCTGATCCACGAAGCATTGTCGCCTGTAGCCTGGCCTGTTCTCGCCATGTTCTTTTACGGGGAGGTTGGACCGGTTATCGGGATGCTCTTCACTCCATTTGATCATCTATTCGAACTTCATACTGCCATAATGGCATACGAAATCTTCAAATGTTCCTGGAATACTTAGGGGGTATTGTTCAAAAGTTGCAATTGATCGCAAGTAGCAGTTGATCAGAACGTGCCAATAAAAATCATTGTTCAATGCTCGTCTTGTTAAATGCACATACCGTGTGCGAATGAAAATACGTGTTACAATTTCCAAAGTTGCAGCTTATTTGCAGTTGATTTTGAACAGCACCCTCTAGTGTCTGATGACGTCAGCGTAGTTCTGTGTTTCATTACTTATCCAAATGCACGCAAATTAATTTTTTTATATAATGATGTACACTGCAAAATATTGGTGTTAAGTTCCCATAGCAACAGTCAGCGATGTTGCCTTTCATCCAATCACAATGAAGGAATCTGTCAGCGCTGACTAATTGTCTCTGTGACAAATCTTGATGAAACACCCCCCAGACCTAACACGACAGTTAGAATTTATTTCCATAGAATTAAGTCGAGGGACAATGCAATGTACAATTGTAATTCTATTTAAGTTTGGACCGGCTGGCGATTGTTTTGTCCGCTCAGCTCAATACATGACGTACGGATCTATTGTCCTATGACATACATAATTTCCGGAAATAGAATGCTAACATGTGACATTTGTTATAAAACTTCATTATACATCGAACGATTCAGAAATCTAGAGAAATTCCGACCGCATGTGAAACGTATCCCCGACAGGTTGAGCGCATTCATAACGTTTTAGTAACTTATTGAAAACGATTCATCAACATATTCTAACAAGTGCTTATCGTATCTTCGTCGTTTATAACGCATTAATGATGTATCATCTAGACCTTCTAGAAAGCGTATGCGTTGCGTATTTGGGCGAAGCACTGGTGAATATCGTCATACCTCTGGTACGTCAAGTACGTTCTGGGCACGTTTTGCATTCGTTATGCTATCGCTGGACATAACTTGTTAACGCCGACTATACGCTTAACTTGAAATACGCTACTCATGAATTATGAAATCGTTCTAGAAAACATTATGCATACCGTACGTCCAAATCATAATGAATACACGACTTATACGTCCAAAGTTCACAGAATACCAACTTTTTGTATAAAAAATGCATACCTTGGGCATATACGCTGACTAGAACGTCTAGAAGTGATGGATTGTGGCATAAGAGTAACATGCGTGTAAATTATGTGAACGTTTGCCGACGATTACGTAACGTTTCTATAATTATTCATGCAACGCAAAATTCAGTAGCCTATACGTCAAAACTATTCTAATAGCATTTTTTTCTCGAAATTCTCTTTTCCAAATTACTCCTAAGTCGGCCAAAATGTCCCAGTGTAGCAGACCCAGTAAAAAGAAGTTACGTAATAGGTTAACCATGTATTTTGTTTGTTTTTAATATTATTTTTTGTTAACAATTGAAATTCATCCACATTGTGCTGCACTCGACCCAGGTGAGGTAAATGGGGACGGCAGGAAGAAATTCCTTGTAATGCGGAGCGCCGTAATGGCTGCCAGGTAGAGCCGGGTAATAGTGAGTGTAAAGCTTTCAGCGCCATGAGCACCGATAAGGTGGATCTGTGCGCTATACAAGTATCCACCATTATTATTATTATTATTATTACAAATGCAAAAAATTTAGTTTATTCTATATTTCCAAAAAAGAATATGTTTTTGCTTTTTATTAAGATTCATGTAATTAGTATACATAATTGTGGAGTCGTTGGTATTTCTTTGTCGGGAATCATGTTTACACAGTGAATTAATTGTTAATTTGTAGTTTCTCCCTGTTTGAAAACGAAACCTCATTAGATAAATGGTTAGAGGCATCCGAAACTTTGGTAATATGGTTTATCAACTGATTATAGGATCATTCTGTAAACAAACATTTTTCTTTGTGTGTGACTTGCCATGCAAGCATATGGAAAATGATTATGACCTAGTTTTATCGGTCGTTATAATACTGCAAGGCAAATCAGATTTTGCTGCTTTTTAACGAATACGTCTGCCATAATAGTTTCATATTCTTTGTTAAAATGGTAAGAAGAACAAATTAATACTTAAAATGATTAAGAATTCGTATATATTTCTTTTTAAATTGCAGGGAACATAGACGCTCCCTGTCACAATCATGCTCAGTGTTCCAGAAATCAAGGAAAACGCATTACCATTTAAAGCATTACTTTTTAATGTGGGAAATAAATTGTAGAAGCCTTCTTGATGAGAATTATGACAAATAAAATCTACCTGATTTTTGTTCTGAAAACTAATATCATGAATACTAAACATATTATTTCAACGCGTTAATAAGATGTATACCAGTTTAGCCCATCACGTAGGGCACCGGGAGCAACACGATTCAAAACGACTCTTTGTTCGCCGGCAGCTAACTGTGAACTGAACAGGGAATCGTGTTGAATCGTGTAGCTTCCGGGGTCCTATGTCACTGGGGCCTTACAAGGGACAATCAGTTTCAGATCGTAAAGAATCGTAAGATTACTGCGACTTCCTTATGACTCGGAGCCGATTTAGAGTTCCTTCCAATGAGAAAGCATAGTCACACATGAATACTACCGTACGACGACTAAACACAACAACAATATGTTTTCAATCCTTGCCATATACTGGTCAGTATTTAAGTCGTCTGATGTTTTCCCTTTGCTATGCTTTTCTGTGATTATTTTACATTCTGTCCCCTACTTTCCCTTTGTGTGCGCCTTGAGCACTAAATATCAGTGGAATTGGCGCCATTTAATTAACCCCCCCCCCCCCCAAAAAAAAAAAAAGAAGAAAAAGAGAGAATATTGAGAATAGTATAATTTTCAAACTGGGGAGTTTTAAAATAAAAATCTACAGATTTCTTTAATTTTTAATCTTCTTAGCTTGTTTGTAAAAAACACAAATTTTATGTATAAGGAAAAATAAAAATGGCATTTTTTAATCACAATTGTCTTTTTGTGAGCTCCTTGTAAAAAAAAATGTTTTCACGTACAATGAAATAGTACTTATGCTTTAATGCAAATTTTCGTACTCCTTCTCACATACTCATGACTTCTTTTGGGCATATGGGCATAGTTTTATTCAAAATACCGCATTGTTTATCGCCACATTTTTGGTGAAGGTTGTTTTTAAAAAGAATATTGGGTAGTAGATTAGAAAATGAGTGGAGTTTTCTTTTAATTTGTTTTATTTATTCTTTTTTTTTTAAATTTTGGCCTTAAAGCAGGAGTCAGCTCAATAATCAAAAAATATTTATGACATGGCACAGAAGAATAAAAGGATTTGCCAATTTTTGCCTCCTACATATCCAAAATCCTATGAAAGGAACTCATGTGACTTCTAATAAGTGACATTTCTCCTTTTATTAGTGTTCACTTAATACGGAACTATGATAGGATCGGGCTGGTTATTTTTGTTTTGCGCTTGTCAGCCCAGATCAGCGCCCCCCCCCCCCCCAAAAAAAAAAAAAACCGGGTCTCAAAATCCGGGGTGCGTTGATGTGTCTCATTTTGTTTTCCCTCAACAGAGCTTTGTATTTTACAGCATTAGCAAAGGAATAGTGATTACAGCTTCTATATTTTCCAATGTTGTTTGATGGATGCTTGGGGATTCCGGAAGATGAATACAGCAATGTTAATTTATTTTGCACATAAAAAATTAAAACACCTCTTTTCCTATACTCCCGATGAATTTTCTCCTCTGTAATTTCACTACAGATGGCGCTAGCACGCCTTACGTTGCTATCTAGATTGAATCTTCAGTGCCCTTATGCCCCGTAACATAGATATTTTCAATCGATCGTACGATTGATATCAATCGCAAGTTAATTGGATATAATGTGCTAAAGTTTGCGATGGATTGCAAAACTTGCTTTATGCAACTGGCCCCAGCTTCTCATTGGACTACCTGCGACCACAATGTGATAAACAATGATCACATTTTTTGAGTGGCCCAGGGAATGCAATATTGTTCACAATGCTGACTTGGTCATATCCATTTTTAGAATTGCATTTAATTCCTTCTTTTCTTTTGGGGGAGGGGGGGGTCAATCATGCACAATGAGTTGTCCATTTTTTTTTAAATTTCTAATTCGTGCTAATTCAAGCTTGGGCTTGATAATTTGTATCGTAACAAGCTTGAAAATATAATTGAATTGAGTCTGAATTGGCCACATACGCTAATCTTTGTGCGACACCGATACAATGTGTATTGTGTTCAAAGGTCACCTATCATGTTCCTGAATAAGAGCGTATGTACAAGTTCCGCACACGTTTCTGTTTATGTACACATCCTTTTATTCAAATCTATAAACGCGGCTGTGCAATGCAATGGTTCAAAGTCTTACTTGGGACCATTAAAATGATACCATTTTCATTGTGATACTAATCCTAACTTCATCTGGAATACAGCACTTTAATTCTACGATTTGGGAATTTAATTGCTTGTTGCTGATCACTGTCCGTAAAAGGCTGTTAAAGAGTCACAATTTGTCGGTCACGGTATAACGTCGAAGTAAATAAAAGCTCAGTATATGACTATGGAATCCGGAATGCACAATGCTGCTATAACCATAACCAACTGGTGATTCTTCAAGATGTCAGCCGTGATGTACGATGTGTGTATTGTAGGCGCTGGACTGACGGGGTCAGCTGCGGCAAGATGGACATCTCTAGAGCGAGACATCAAAGTGTGTCTGATTGGACCCAATGAGCCGACAGAACATGTAAGTTTTAGGGGTTTTTTTTATTTTAGCTGCAGAGTTACCACAACACTCATTTAAGGCCGACTGACACATTTGCGTTTTTAGCCTGCATGTGGACGCTTAAAGTCGCAGGTCATGCGGTGGACTGACGTTCGGCGTACGCTCCTTGATCGCAATCCGAACGTCAATCCACTGTCTGATCAGCATATATACGCTGGGCTGACGCAGGCTAAAAACGCATAGGTGTGAATCAGCCACTACAGTCGGGTGTAGAGGTTTTGATTCTCGCCTTTCAACCAGAGGGTCGTAGGTTCGAGTCTATACGTGTCTACTCAAGACGTCAGGCGTGAAATATGTAAGTTTTAGTTCATGATTATTAGTTACAGAGAGATATTATAGTTGAGCTCTTTGACTCTACTGACGCCCCATTTGACTGCATGCATGGCCTGGCCAAAAAAAAGTTATCATTGCTATCCGTTGGCTATGTATAGTGATCTCGAGGCCAAGTCGGGTTGGGTTGCAAACTATTGAGTATGGATTAATAATCTGTGAATTTCTTATTTCTTTACTGACCCTTGTCTGCAGGAATGGACTGACCCTACTCGGACCATCTTCGGTGCCCATTACGATCAGGGCCGAGTTGTGACCGAGGTGTGCATGAACAACGCCCACAATTCCTGGATTGAAATGACACAACGGTCCATTGTAAGGTTTAAGGATCTCGAGACTGAATCAGGTATGTTAAAA
>BQKZ01013728.1:0-11151 GCA_036244855.1 Temnopleurus reevesii | reverse complement strand
GGTCAAAGGTCACAGGGCCAAAAAATTTGTACAAAGTCAACCTATATAGCTCACTTATAACAGAAAAATTGATCCAATTTCTTTCAAACTTACAGTGTGTAGCTCAATTAGGTATAAGCATGTGAGGAAGAACTTATGAGATTTTGGGTTCGTGGGGTCAAAGGTGGCAGTGCCCAAAATTTGTAAAATGTTTTTGATTTCTGATGCATGGAACAAGCCGTACATATCTTTCTGATTGCGTGATGGCGGAGGCATAAATTTTGACCGTGCGCGGTTGAGGATTCATCTAGTTTAAAGAATAAATAATACTAGTCGTAACTAATCTCTGTGAAATGTATCTGTCCCAAGGTGATGTAGGGACACATTCATAAAGAACTGCCAAGTCTCCCTGATTGAGCAGGAGACTTCTTGAAATTAAGTTGATTTTTTTAGTCAGGTTTCCAACAGTCTCCCTGATTCATACATTGATATCCTCCATTGGGCTTTGTGTGAAAAGAGAGAAATTGTCCTTAATTCATGGTAAAGGTCTTGAAATGTTTTCATGTTGTCAGCTTTGCCCATAGCAGTAATAACAGAGGGTTGTTACTAGAAACTGTGGTCGATTGCACGTTGCAATTAATGGGCATGGCCAATAAAAATCCATTGTTTCAGGCATGTATTGTTAGACATTCAGATAGTGTCTAAATGAAGATGCACATTTTAATTTTCAACTTTCTAGCCACACGTCTTATGACAGTCATCTTTGCTAAAGTTCAGTACAGCAAAATGTGGATGGATTTCTTTCTTAAGAAAATGAACATGTATTCACACTGTAATAAAGCTGATGTTGGGATTGGAACCCAGAACCTTCTGAACAGAGAATGTGAGCCCTAACCACTAGACCAAAGTGCTTCTAAGTTGTGAAATCAGTGGAATGTTTTATCAGGGGCAAGATCAATGGATATTTGAAAGATTAGGAATGTTTGAATGAGTTCACATCTACCGTAGATGTATAGGAAATTTGATAAAAATGAAGACAAGTTCTTGGAAAGAAATTCTTTCTTGAAAAGAGAGGTATTTCCTGTACAATAGCAGTAAGCTTAAAAGAGAATTCAGTAGATAACATCTAATGTCATTCCAAGTGACACTTGTTTACCATCTTACGACCCAAGAGTTTCCAGTCTCTCTCCTGTAACGACAGCATATATCATCTTGTGTCATGCACTGCTCTTGATCCGTCAGTAGGAAGAAAAAAAATGCCACAAAAATACCCAATCCTATATCAGACTTCTTCATTTGATGTATGGGACAGCTTCTAAAAATGTCATTTTGGGTCGAGTTCAGCATTATTATGCCAAGCATCTCGGGCGTCCCAATCGTTTCTTTTTCCTTGAGAAATTGAATTAACCAGGCCAGAGCACATGCCCCTGTATTTTTCTGCGGGCGCTCAGTAATTGACTTGCATGGCACAGGTGGGAATAATGCATAGCATTAGTAGAGGCTATATTCGATCCTCCTTCCTTACCCCATTTTCTTTTTCCTCTTCCTCTTCTTTCTCTCTCTCTCTCTCTCTCTCTTGCTGCTAATGTATTTTTCTCGATTTCTCCACCATTAAAAATATATGCCTCTCTCTTGCTCTCTTGTGTATGTTTTTGTAATTTTTTATTGATTCATATAATATGGTTCTAGATGAATGGCTGGTTCACGATCAACGCACAATTCCTAAATCCGACTGAGGCTCCATGCGTGACTTTTTCAATGCTTGTGCGTTCTCTATGTATATATCATCATTGCTTGACCATGCAAGCAAGTCTTCCTTCAAGTCATCTTTTTATTTATCATGAGAAATATTCAATCTTTTAAATTCAATATTTTAAACGCCTTTTTAATGTCGTGGGTTGTTTAGGAGAGTTGGTTCGAGTATACCACCAAATAGCAAATTATTATTTTTGGGCCTCAGATAACTGATAATAATTCACCATTGTTCATGCCTCGATCAGATGCAAATTTTGTCATGGTGTGGTGACGATAATAGGCCAAGTCTCCTTTTTAGACAAAACTCTCTGTTATGATGTGGAGGGATGCTGACTCATTTGTATTTTCAATTTGTTAGATGCCTCTCAATAATGCATTGCTGTTCGTGACAATATGAGACACAAAAACTTTCCATTTGATGCTAATTGACCGAGTTTTGTAGACATTTTTACGAGCATCTTTTGTGATCTAGAAATGTCTTAACCAATATGCTTATGCACAAAAAAACTTCCAATTTAAGTCTTTTGTTAAATGACTGGCTAACCTTTTTTCTGTGTTTATCATTTAGTGAAGGAGAGGATCATCGGTTGTTCGTACAGTCATGCGTAGACTTACGAACATCTACAAAACGCAACCCACAGCAATTTCAAAACAATTCTTGTAGGATTTATTCTAAGTGCCTAAGTACAAATCTGTTCATTTTTTTTCCAGTGTAATGTACTTTAGTTTTATAGTGCTGGACGCTGTTTCACCAAATCATTCCTAAGTTACAAACGACTTTAATGAGTGTAATACGCATAAGATTCTTGATCATTCAGCGCAAGAACTGATGCCAGTTGTACGTAAATTCGTTCTTAAAGTCTTGCGTAACTTCGTGAAACACCGCCCACGGTTCCCATTCTGCCTGGAAAACTTATGTTTGTTAACTCAAGCCATTGTTCTTGTACATGCTTAAATACAAATTTATTTTCTTTAGGGTTATGTTTTATAGCTCTCTATCACCTGCTTTTCAAACATTATGTATCATGACCTGTCTTTGTAAATATTTTTGTTTTTCTTGCAAATGATTATAATTTGTTGTTGAAATTGTGAAAATGATATTGAAATGGAAATAAAATAAATCAAATCAAATCAAATCAAATTGAGCTTTTCTTAGATCTACGCACAATACTAGCAACGACTGGTGACCATTTCTCAGGCAGGAATGAGCAACAGTTGTCATTGAGTGAAGTAAAAGGTCACCAGTTGTTCTCAGAGTCATGCGTAGACCTACAAACATCTTTATGAAATGCAACCCAGAGCAGTTAGAAAATTTCTCTTGTAGGCTTGATTGTAAATGCCTGAACACAAAGTTCTTTATTTTGTCCAGTTGAATGTACTTTAGTTTCCTCATGCTGGTTCATTGTTCTTAACGCATTGCAGAAATTAGTATTCATCTGGTTGAGATGATGTGGTGTTCTATTCTGTTCATTCATCTGACATCAACGTCTTCCCACATATAAAGTACAAGCCATAAATCGCATCACATTACCACTACCCTTGTGTCACTCCCATCATAATTATGCCACAACACTGCCCCTTTTTATTTTGCCCAATTTAATGTCCTTCATTCTAATAGTGCTCTGGGGTGTTTCACCAAATCGCTCTTGAAGCTACAAACGACTTTAAGAAAGACTGGAGTGTGTTAATTAAGGCCCCAGCACACCAAACACAGCACGGCATAACGGCACGGTATTTACGCGCGATCTTTGTTGTTATTGGCCAGCGCGCTCCTCCGCGCAAAGGATGTTTAACAATTGGCCAATCACAGGGAAGACATCGCGTAAATACCGTGCCGTGATGCCGTGCCGTCTTTGGTGTGCCTAGGCCTTTAGTGTAATACGAATGAAATTCTCAATCATTCAGCACAAGAACTGATACCAGTCATGCGTATTGTTGTTCTTACAGTCTTTCGCATCTTGGTGAAACACAGCCCTGGTTCATTGTTCTTCACACATTGCAGAAATTAGTATCCATCTGGTTGAGATGATGTGGTGTTCTATTCTGTTCATTCATCTGAAATTAACATCTTCCCACCTACAAAGTACAAGCTATAATTTGTATCCTATTACCATTTCCCATTCGTCACTCCTACCATGCTTATGCCAAAAGACTGCCCCCTTCCTCACCCTTTATTTCCCCTTCTGTGGAACATTAAAATCTTCTCACCAATAAAGTACAAGCTATAAAACACATTAGATTACTATTTCCCCTGTTATCTGTCCCTGTTTTGTTTATGCTTTGAATGTTAAATGTGGATGAATAAACCTCTTTTAGAGGCAAAGAAAATAAATTTCCCCTGCATCACTCCCACCTTCCTTCACACTTTATTTCCCCTTCTGTGGAACTTAATGTTTCCCACCTACAAAGTACGAGCTATAAATCGCATCACATTACCATTTCCTCTTCGTCACTCCCACCATCCTCACGCCACAACACTGCCCCCTTCCCTCACCCTTTATTTCCCCTTCTGTGGAACATTAACATCTTCCCACCAATAAAGTACAAGCTATAAAATACATCACATTACTATTTCCCTGTCGTCACTCCCACCTTCCTTATGCCAAAACACTGCCCCTTCCCTCACCCTTTATTTCCCCTTCTCTGGAACATTAACATCTTCTCACCAATAAAGTACAAGCTATAAAATACATCACATTACTATTTCCCCGTGGTCATTTCCACCTTCCTTATAACACAACACTGCCCCCTTCCTCACCCTTTATTTCCCCTTCTGTGGGCCAACCCTTTTCCGTTGCTTAAGAGCGAAGAAGAAAATAAGCCGTGGATTGTGACGCCACATTATCACTATTTCGTCTCCTCCCACATACAGCACCTGCCTCAGTGCTATTAACCCTGACAATGCTCTACGAAATAAAAATGTGTATGTGCATCTTCCTGTGTGAATGTTGACAAGTTTGCGTCCTTGAACAGTTTTTCATGAGATGCACTTTTTTAACATCTTGTTGTGATTTTAAAGGACATCCCTGTTTTTGCTCTCCCGCAAGATATATTGCTGTTTAACTTTAAAAAGAACTTTACCCTCCATTTTGGACTTAAAACTGTTGCATAAACTATAAGGTTTCAAAACCGTATCCCATTGTTACCAAGATTATTTTGTTATCATACTCATGATTACCTAAACGGATCTACACAAATACTTATCCACAAGAATTATTTCAAGAAAAGGTGGAAGAAAACATGTACTCATCCCCGTCTTAAGATGATTAAACTTAATTCCTGAGAGGCTTGTTTTCCAAAGTGCATTAGAATATTTCCAAAGAAGCTCTAGGAAAAACCCATTTTCATCTTGTTAAAGGAAATCATAATCACGCACACAGGGACTCTAAAACCAATGAGTTGCCATGACAACACGGTCATAAGCATCCCTATAAACGGATGCTTATAGCATCAGAATAAATGGAGACTTATTTATTTCCACTCTCATACCATATTTTGATCATATCAGCAATAACGAGTGGTGTTATTAGATCTGCCAAGTGATAATATTAGGAGTTATGAGTTCAATATCAAAATATGAAATGGCTTGGTTGAAACAGAAAGTCATAAAGCTAGGTTCACATATACTATTTGGGGAGGGGGGTATTTATTGCAACCTTGCAGGAGTTTCATGAGATTACAGATTGTAATAAATTACAGTACAATGTAATCAAAACCTGTGATAATCAGTTAATTTTCAGGGTTGCCAGGGTTTGTATATTAGTGTATAGTATATACATATGTGTATATATATATATATCTTTCTATATCCAACATTTTAGCATACAGATATTTACGTGATTGCAGCCAGTTAAACCACATTGGCATGTTGTACACATATGAATGTGTAACATACAGAGTGGAAATCTTTGCAAGGCCAAGACAGCGAAATTCACGAAAATAAAACCACCGTGAAAATTCCAGCATATATAGTATATTTTGGTGAGAATACCATTAGATTAGATGTCATTTGATATACAGAACATAAAGAGTCCCAACATACATCTATCTTTTCACAAAAACGTCTATTATTTGATTATTTTCAATATAACACAATAAAAAGTATTTCCGAAAAATTAAGTCGAACGCAAATTCAATGATCCTTTGTAATGCTATTGAAATCAGAACCGGCTTGTCATTGTTGTGTCCACACAGATGAATACACGGCGTACAGATCTATTGTTTAGGTCCCACTTTATTTTGCGGAAGTAGTTTGTATCGTGTTATGGAAAACAAGGAAAAATTTTTGTACAATTTGACAGGTATGTCTTTGTTCACCAAAAGCATTTTTTCAAGTAAATAAGGGTCATGAAGAGACAATAGGAGGGTACGATAAAATATTCTAAGTTTCAAAGATATCAAAATGGTCATATTTATCTAAACCAGTCTTGCAATAATTTAGCATTGTTGAAGAATACCTTTCTTAAAGATCAGCAATCACCCAACAATATATATTATCAATCCAGCATCACAACATTCTTACGATCCCAATTTATAGGATTCACTCACAGACATAGTAATGAAAGTTCGCTTGCTTCGCTTACTGGAGTGAGCTAACGGACAGATGACCTCGCGATTGCCGAATATTGACATGCATGATTGGTTACTTTGTGTTCTGTTCCGCAACAACCGTGGGCAGGAATACAGATTGCTCAAGCAGGAATAAATCAGGATACCTTTCTCTCAACAAGATCCAATCGAATCTTGTTTGGATGTAGGAATTAAATCACTGCATTGATATATTTTTCTTCAGAATGACGGACCTCAGCTCGGACATAAGATAGGGGTCCGGTGGTATTATTAAAGGGTATTGCCGAATTGAAATTTAGATTTGTTGTCAGAGTGGGGAGTATAAACTAAAATGACCTTTCCCGTATTTTTCATTGGTACCTAATGTGCATCATTTGCTGTGTAGATTAAATGCAGATGGATAAATTGATTTGACCCAACCTATTTGTTGAAATGAAGACGGGAACAACATTTCTATGAATCTCATGCACTCCTTATAGCATCTATTCGTCCCAATAAAGCTGCGGTAATCAAATCATACTGTTGTATGATACCATCGCATTCATGGAAAAGTGCTCTTCCATGGAATCAAATCGATAAATATGACATGTTATTCAAAAGGATAAACTTTAAATTGTTGCTATGTCAGGACTTAATTGTAACAGGCAACACTACATTTTGGTTAACATCTCTTTAAATGAAAATAGAGATAAACTGATTTGGGGGAAATTGTGTTGATTAATTTTGTAGATAGCATTTCTCTCCATATTAATAAGATATGATCATATCAGCAGTATGATATGTACTTATTGAAAGTTACTTCATTGTAACTAATAAGAAATCATACATATCATAACCTGCTACACGTTTCTTGGATTTAACCCAAACACGCGTTATGCTAAACTATCCCATATCCCTCTAATTATTCCATCTTTATTGTCCTAACGCTTTGAATAGTCGGCTTGTTTGGATTACTTACACTGCACCCGACCGCAATCTTGATTTGGGTATCATTGTTCGTGGACAGTAACGTAGAAAGCGTGGAGATGATACAAGATGGCGAAAATGAACCACCCAGGCAAAGAGTGTATATACACAGACGGGACACTTGATACTCCTCATGGGTTTGTAGAGAAGAAAGACAAATGATATCAAAACAAGAATGCTTTTTTTGTCTTGAGTGTAGCAGAACTCTGAACTCAAGTGTTTATTATTTCAAGAAAATCTGGAAATTTTCTGTGTCTTTGAATCAACTTTGAATCAAATGAAAACGTTATTTCTTCATTTTGAAGCATAGTATGCATTTACTCATGAAAATACAAATGATATTTTGGGAATTGCCTAAAAGCACATTATTTTCCTGAAATACTAAAAATTCAATTTCTTGACATTTTCATGAAATCATTTAAAACATGTGAATATATTGCAAATTGATATGCTTATTTTCTTTCATGCACTGTCTGTATTTTCTTCGAAACATACATGAACAATGATTTTGATAGCTACTTGCCGACGAGCAAAAATTTGTAATTGATCCAAAGCTTATAGCAACACCATCTAAGTTTAATCTGATGTGTCTCAAGTATAATTCAAGACAACCACTTATCCCCCTCCCCCCCTGAGCAAGGGAAGAGTGTGTGTGAGAGAGGGGGAAAGCATGGGAGATTTGCCAGTGGGGAAGGAGGTAGAGTAAACAAGGAGATAAATAGAGAAAATCTGGAGAGAGGGGGGTAGATAGATTCACTGCGCAGTACAAGAGAGATTGAGGAAAAGAGTGTGATACAGAAAGAGATAGAGCAAAAGGAAGATTGAGATATTTGGCAGGGGGGCTGAGAGAATGGGGAAGAAGGTAGAGTTAACAAGGAAAGAGATCAACAGACTGAAAGACAGACAGACAGACCCATAAACACACATTGATTCATGGAGTATGCAGAGAGCAGAAGGGCAAAATGAAAAGAGATTTGGCATGAGGAGAATAAGGAAGAGAGAGTCAGCAAGAGGAAAGCAGTAGGGTAAGTAGGAGAACAAGAGAAAGGTTTAGTGGGTTCAGTGGGCAGGATGAGAGAGAGAGAGAGAGAGAGAGAGAGAGATAGACTGAGAGAAAGGTTCAGTGGGTTCAGTGGGCAGGATGAGAGAGAAAGAGAGAGAGAGAGAGATAGACTGAGAGAGATATAAGAACAGATTGAAATAGATTGGGGAAAGATAAGAAGGGCCCATCGATAATTAATTTTGTTCTGTCTGTACATAGCCTCCCTCAGGCCCTGTTGCCTGAACTTTCCGATTATTTCCCCTCGTGACTATATGCCGAAAAACAAAATTGAAGTGTACGTCATAATATAATAGTGGAGAAGAGGAGCAGAAGGAGAATGCCTACATTCATATCTTTGTTTTTGTTTATGAATTCATTCATCTTTCTGTTTATTTAATTCTTATATATCATTGCCATGCTTGAATGAAGCTCTGGCAGAGACATAAAACCCGGTTTTTCCTGTCTATTGATTAGTTTATTAGTCTGTTACAAGAATGGTAGAGTGTTGTTAAACTTGATTTATATTATCCATTTCTTCATCACTTTGGTTTAAAGCTGGATTGAATGATCATGTTATCTGATGACACCAGTGGTTCAAGAAATGCCTTTATTCTTTTATCAATCTATTATATATTTTGTGGGGGGGGGGGGTTTTACTTCTTTATTTGTCTATTTTTTAATATTTCAGATAAGATGAAATTAAAATAAATTTGCCAGATAGCAGAAATCTTTTTTGATGATGTGTGACTGTAAGGAAGAGAGATGGGGTGCATAGGATCGGGGTTGGAACTGATATCTAATATCAGTATATGTATTTAATCTTTTTTTAATATTTAAGATAAAATGAAGTAAAAACAAATTTGCTGGATAGCAGAAATCTTTGGGGTATGTTTGAATGTGCGGAAGAGGGATGGGGTAATAGCTCAATAGGACCAGGGATGGTAGTGATATAGGGGTTTGGTTAGCCTGATGGGTTGGAAAGTTTGTTTATTTTCTTTTACGTTTTTATTTGTATATGAGTAGATGTTTAAGATAAAATGAAATAAAAACAGATAACTGGAGAGCAGATATCTTTTGAGTTTGTGTGATAATGATGAAAAGAAATGGAGATAGAGATAGGTCAAAGCCCCTAAACAAAGGTGAAAGAGCAGTCACAAAGTAAAGACTTACAAAAAGTGATTAAATTGAAAATGAACAATTTTCAACCTAGGATATGGGAAAAGCTGTAGACAGGGAAAATAAAAAAAACAGCAACATCTTGGAAAACCTGCACTTCACCAGAAGAGGAAACTTCAAATTGTTACGTCAAAACATCCCCAAAATATATCGGTTGAAGCATTTACACAGGGAGCTTGTGGGTCTCAAGATAGGAAGGGAAGACAAATATTGACTGCTGAAATGTTTGAGAAGGGCCAGCGAAGACCGCCCCCTCCCTAAAGAACACTCCTGACGCACCATGGAGATGTTCGGCAGAGGGAGGATAAACACGGCTCGGACGCAAACCATCTCATCTTACCTGTCTCGAGATGATAGCGATCTCTGTTTGTTCAGAGACGCAATAATGGATGGACGATTGAGAGGCAGTGGTAATTCCTTTTTTTTTCATCAATACTGTTTCAATCACATCTTATTGTCTTTCGTTGCAATGCATTGTGAATCCTGTACTCGGAGGACAGACTCGATAATATTTGCTTGCGTTCTGCTTTTAGGGGAACGTAAGCAAATGTCTTAACGGAGAGATGGTTTGGAGTATAATTTGGACAAAAATAAAGAGAGAGGAATGGGAGGAAAATAATGTTAAGTAGAATGGAATGAGAGAGGCCAAGATAAATGGAGAGGAGACTGATGTTATACAAGTAGTATTTGAGGGAAAGGTGAAGGAGAGGAGGGTCAATGAGAGAAGAATGGGTATGAAAGCAGATAGGTACCCTTAATTGATTCCTTCTTTAAATTCATTCATGCAATCCAATAAAATGAAGCAAGTATTCACTCTTACTTTCGGAAATATCAATGTCATAGCAAATTCTATAAACATTCTCCATGAGTGATGTTTCACAATGCATGACAAGAAAATGCAAGTGTTCCTCCTACATATATCTCTACTCAGGGACCTCCGTGAAATGCTTTTAAAATTAATTTGACTCCAATTGCCATGTTATGCTGGTGGTTTTGCATACAAAAGAAGACAGAGATTTGATAGCAATACAGAGAGATGGGTCAAGGGAATGGTAGTAGCTTGAGGCATGATTCATATCAAATTATTTATCATTACATATTGTAAAATTATTCTTCTTCTTCTCTTCCTCCTTATTATTTTTCTCCTATGTCTTCTTGCTTTTCTCTCTTTGTCTTCTTCTTCTTTGTCTTCCTCTTCTTCTTCTTCTTCTTCTTTGTCTTCCTTTTCTTATTCTTCTTCTTCTACTACTGCTATTTCTTCATCTTCATTATCATCTTCCTTATCATCATTATTGATTGATTCTGTTTCGTTATCAGTTGCAGTTGATCATGTTTTCCAGAAATTCATCATTCTTATCACCAAGAAGAGTACATGTGGCATAAGCATTTAGTTGATCTTTTTTATGAAATCACTTAGAAATAAATTGTGCTATTCTGTAAATGTATTCTCTTAGATTTACTTTAATAAGTTACCCATAAAATGTTGGAGGTTTATCTTCGAATTCAATAAATTTCCCTCAGCGAAAAGTTCTCTAGTGACTCGTAGTGAACCCAAAATTAGCTCTTCATTATACAAATGATACACGCTTGATAAAATTTGATGAAAAAGTTTTGGCAGTCTTTGCATAATTTTCCATTTCTATCGGTTTGGAAGATGGATCCTA
>BQKZ01013727.1:0-11025 GCA_036244855.1 Temnopleurus reevesii | reverse complement strand
TGCAACAACTGAAACCACCCATGCGTGAAATTGATTACAGCGTGTTTAAGGACATTTAGGACAGTTGTACTGAGGTATTTCCAGAAATAAAACACCTTGTATAAAATCTTTATGTACGTTTTAAAAAGTGTTCCTTAACTTTTTTTGAGTAGTGTATGATCAATCAAATTATCTCTATTAGATAGGAAATTTTCAGTGAATTCTTGTTCTGTTTAATTTACATTCACTGGGTATCTAAGATTTACTACTACATGTAGTATTATTGACCTTCTACGTGTACATGTATTTTGAAAAATCTTGCCATGTTAAAAAATGTATAAACATTACCGAGCTACTTTGCAAAAATTCATGGGGATTTTTGGCTGGCGTTAAACCCCAGAGATCATGGTTACTACTACTACTAATAATAATTACATTTATAAGGCGCTTTATACAGGTGTTTCAAAGTGCACATGTGGTCTGTCTAATCATAATACCGGTAAAAAATCAATACATAGTACATAATTAATAGAAAACAGATCATGCATCATGAAATAAGACCCAATGACGGTGGTAGCTTCTATTCCATGTATTGAAGGAATATTTCATTTAATATGATCTATTTATTTTCACTCATTTGTAGGAGGCATGTATGGAGGATGCAGCTCCCTCAAGAACCGTTTCCTGCCCTGGCTTGCTCGCGGCTTCACCGCATCAAACAACGGCGTTACCACGGATACCAGCCTGTCCATCATGGCCGACGCTGCGGAGAAAGAGAGACAGATGGTTGAGATGCAGGAGAGTTACGAGAAGCAGCTGGAGGAGGTGGAACAGGACCTGAACACGTCGAGGGGCGTGGCTTCTGATCTGCAGGCTGAGTAAGTTACACATTCCTGCTACTACGGGAAATCGTGTTGCCTTTTCAAATGAGCGGTCGATTTCTAGCGCTGTATTGGCGGTTTTGCCTAGGTGAAATTAAACTGTTATTGAGGAGTGTTTGTGATAAAGATACGATATAAAAAAGAAAAGATGATTTCTGAGCTTAGCTATTTTCTTAAGAAACAAATTCCAATCTATGGAAGAGTTTAGGTGGAACAGGAACTGAACACGTTGAGGGGCGTGGCTTCTAATCTGCAGGCTGAGTAAGTTATATGTATTCTATGGCTTTGATAACAAAGCACGTTTTGCAACCAGATGAGTGATAGTTAAAACGTGCTGCAACCAGGCTGTCATCATATTAAATGATAAAAGAATATCAACTAGTACAAGGACAATATAATACAAAAAAAATGTTTTTCATACACCCTTGCTGCTATAGCTCAATTAAAAAGTCTATAGTACATGATCATGAAAGAAAGTAACCATTTTTTTTCTTCATTATGTCATAAATCTGCTAATTTCCATTTGAGAGGGAAATTTTAACCCAATTTCTTTCATATATTCAATAATTTCCTTGGTTTGGACATTTTTCCTTTGAATATTTTAGGAATTCTTAATTTCATTTTAATTAGTTTTTTGTTTTGTTTTTATTCAACAATCTTTTTTTATAAGAAATTCACCTCACCATTATTTAATATTTCTGTACTATGAGTTTTATGTAATAATTCCATAACGTTTCACAGTTTTCTTAAATCACGTAGGTAAAATTTGAACATCTGTACTACATTCCTTAACCTTAAGTTTTGTTTTAAAGAAGGTATTAACTCAAGAAATTTCTTATTCTTCTTTAAACAGACTGGAGACCACCAGAAGCAGACTGGACACTGAGCGCCATGTGTCTGAAGGAGAGGCCATAGTCAATGATGAAGTCACAATCAGACTGAAAAACAGGTTCGTCATCTCAATACTATCACTATATTATGAATAACCCTTCTCATTTTCAGAAACAAACTCCCTTTGTGGTGTTTATTTCAACACATCATGAACTTCTTGGTCTCTAATGTTTAGATTTTAGTTGTAAATTTTTGCACAAGTAACCAGTAAGCATATGTGAAATTTTGCTTGTGAATTATTCAAAGTACACATGCAAGTAATTCATTCCAGTTTGCCCAGATGGATGCATCTTAGGGGGTGTTGTTCAAAAGTTGCAATTGATCGGAAGTTGTGGTTGATAGGAACGTGCCAATCTAAATCATTTTTTCATGCGTGTCTTGTTAAATGCGCATACCATGCGCAAATGAAAGTGCACTTTACAATGTGCAAAGTTGCAGTTGATTTGCAATTGATTTTGAACAACATACCCTTAGACTCACTGAGCATCAGGTATAAGAAAATTGGTTTGTCATCTTACTAGAGTATTTTGGCAAGTTCATCCGTTTGAATGAATACATCTAGCACTACCTGTTGGTCATCATATTAAACCGTTAACCACCTACTTTAAACCTTTGAGAGTGCTTCCCAGTATTACTGGGTATCGGGAAATTTGGTTGCATCTTCTAATTCAAAGGCAAATTAATCTAAATAATTTGGTCATTTTATGGCATTTCATTTAATTTATCAAGGAAAGTTCATACTCTTCTCATTTTGATAATATGAATTTTGTTCTTGAATTTGCAAAATATGATTCTGTAATTTTTAGGGGACAATCCGATATCACTTGTGGCAGCCTAATAATACGGGCTTCTTTAGAAGCCCGTCGCCTCCAAAGAGTTAATTGAGTACACTACATCTGCATAATGCCACTTTAGCTGAAAAAAACTTACAACCACTTTTGATCTGGATTACATAGATTTTGATTGCACTAATATTGTACGCTTCTACAGGATTTCTTCTCTCGAGGATGAGCTGCGTATGTACCGTGTCAGGGTCGGCACTGTGGATGATCATGAGATTGAAGTGAGACGTCTCAGGGATGATATTTCTGCTCTGAAGGAAGAGAAGTTCATCCTAACAGGAAGGTCAGTAAAAATTCCAAGAAAACATCATTGCAAGAAAAAGATTTATAAATCCAGGGCACGACTTTAGATGGGACCCTGTGGCAAAGGGCTCACTAAAACCACAAGTGGCTCCTTAGAAAATCAGTTGGTGAGCCTGGCTGGCTCTCCAACTTCACTGACTAATGATTTTTCATGAAATTATAAGCTAAAACTAGGCTCCCTAAGACTCACACGGGCTCCCAAATAATAAAGTTTAGGAGCCCGGCTGGCTCCCTAAAGCAAAAGTAAAGATCAAGCCCTGGCTGCTGATATTTTCTCAATGTTGCAACTTTAGACATTGAGGAAACATTTTCAATACTTTACTGTGAAAAGTTGCTTTACAAAATATCTTTTGTAAAGCAATCCTGCTAAAATACACAACAAATTGTGACATGGTACAAGGAAATATTTCCCTGTTAATGATTCTGTAACAGAAGGTACCACACAAGCTATTTTTAGTGGAAGTTTGCAGCTGGAAAGATTCACAACTAGTTGCAGTTTAACAGGCACATATTAGGGGTTTAGGGCTGAGGGAGCAAGTGCCTCCCTAAAAAATTAGGGCAAAAATTAAGAGGGGCACAGACCAAGTCATTCAAACATTTTTCCCTTTATTTGCTTGTAAGCGCTCCCTGTTCAAATTCAAACCTCAATGCGCGCTTGTTCAACAGCTTGGGACACTATCTCAATATGATTATCTAATCAGACTAAAGTTGGGCATAAGGTCCAGTCTAATATTGTCTGTGATATTTGAACTTTGTTGTTGAACATTTCAATACTTTTTTCCCATATGGTCTTGCCTATCTACCATGCAATTCAATGTGAATGTAAGTAACTGTAATATGCAATGTACCACTGACTGTGTCATACTAAGATTAGTTTTTATCTAATGTCAAACAGGAGCGAGTACCTGGCCCCCACACCTAGCCTCTCGTCCAGCCTGAAGTCGCCACGTAGCTTGACTACCTCTGCGAGCAGCGACACGGTTCAGCGCATCCGTCAGGCCAACCTTGTGACCCGATTCAACGACCTCTTCGCTCAGAGCCGCATGGACGCCATGGATATCTTGCGCAATCACTGTGATGATCATGAGCTGAACCAGAAGATCATTTTCACTTGCATTCAGGTAGAGATACCATCAACAAGTTTACACCCGTTTAAAAATTAAATTATGTTCAGTAAATAAAGTAATGGTCATTACTTGAATGTAATTAGTTTTCACATCCATATCACATAAATTGTATATTAAACTTCAATTGCATAGTGATTAAAATTTTCAGTTTGACAATTTAATGGTATTTTTTTTAATTATTTTTTTGTCTATGTTAAAATTCTATATCAGAAACAAAGGTTTAAGATAAGTTTCACATACAGAGTTCAGAGTGAATTCAAAAAGTATTTTTTGAATATGCAAATTCGATTTAGAATATGATTGTCTTTATACACAAATGTATTAAGGTAATAAGGCATGATAACTAAAAGTGGGTATTGCGTACACTAATCTTTTATATTGCCAGTAAAATGCATAAGTAAAACTTGAGATACTTCTGATCATTAATATCATTATATCGTTGTATCATTGGTATTCTGTATGAGCATTCATTTTATAAGCAATTTCTTTTTACCATTTCAGGAGGGTTTCCATGCTGCCAAGATGGCGTTCCATCGTTATAGAAGCAAGGTCCAGACCCTACTGGCTGACACTCACTCTGGACTAGAGCCGCTCTCTGAGGCCGTCCAGAACTACATCAACAAGAACGGGACCCTACTGGATGTGCACAGTATTGTAGAGGTAGGTCTATTTCATGGGCGGATCCAGGGTTCTTAATGGAAGGGGGTGAGGGTAATGTGCCTTCCAGACTTCATAGACCATAATGGGACCCTGCTAGATATACACAGCATTGTAATGGTAGGTTTACTGCAGGGTCGGAGCCAGGATTTGTCATTGGTTGGGTGGAGGGGTTGAGGGGCAAATAGATGGTCCATACCCCCTGGCTGACACCCACTCTGGACTAGAGCCGCTCTCTGGGGTTGTCCAGAACCACATTAACCAGAACGGCACCCTGCTGGATGTGCACAGCATTGTAGAAGTGGGTTTAATACAGGGAAATATCAAGGATTTATCAAGGGTTGGGCATGGCCCCCACTTTATCAAATTTTGTATTGCACTGAAATTATAATGTGGTTTCGCCACAGAGTGCACTACACAATGATGTATGTGGGCTTGATATTACCCTGGAATACAGTGCCCGAAGTCCTATTCTGAAACTATGGAATCTCTGTTGAGCTGACTTTAAAATCAATTGCCACAATCAGAATCTCATATATGCTCGATTTCACAATATTACTTCAGAAAATAAGATGGTCGCTTGAATACAATGTTATTCCGGGAACAAATTGGCATCTGATCGCTGTCTACTTGAATACTATTTTGTAAAAGTGTGTAGTATCCGAGTATAAAATATCACAAGTAACAATTCTCTCAAGATGATTTACAGTTGTGGAAAAAAGAAAGGGAAAAGCAAAACAAACCTCTGGTCACTTTTCTTTTTGTATTGTACTATGGGAAGTAATATTTGGTTGCTGTGGCCCAACCAAATTCAATTTTTTTTTGCCCAACCAAATTCATGATAATGAGATCTGAATTTACTAACAATTCAACAAGGAACATTAGGACAAGTTTGATGTCCAGTCGATACCCATTGTACCCATGAGCACCATGATTATTTATTTTCACAAAGCTTTAGGATGACAAGGTATTATACTTGCATTATTTTTTTCCACCTCAAATTTTTGTTTGACAAATTCGTTCCAGTTCACTGACCTCTATTCGCTCTCTCTCTCTTCAAAACAGGATGTTCTGCTGGCAATGAACCGCCATCCTGCCATCTCGTTCCCGGCCGAGGTGGATTTCCGCGTTTTGACTCTCTTCATCCGCGAGTTGGTCAAGGTCGCCTGGTCGATGAGCGCTCTCCCATCCCCCCTGGATATCAGTGGTGCACGAGATGGAGAACTTTTCGATGACCTCAAGTAAGTCTGCCTTTGCTGTTTTGTATTCTTTGGTTTGAAAAAGTGTGTGTTAATCCAGAGATGCCAACTCTATAGGATAATTAGAAGGGGAAGTGATCATTACCTTTGGTCAAGGTCACCTGGTCAATGAGTGCTCTTCCGTCCCCTCTGGACATTAGCGGAGCAAGGAATGGAGAACTCTTCGATGATCTCAAGTAAGTCAGACAGTGCCCTGTATTCAGGTTTTAAACCATTTCAAATTATAAGTTCATACTAAAACTCAATGCAGTAAGCCGTATGGTGTAGCTGTTCTGATTCTGGTCTAACAATCAGAGGGTTGCCGATTAGGAATTTTATCTACAAGAAATCAATTTTCATTGATCTGCATTTAACTCAGATTTAATTTGATACCTGGGGCATTTAACATAAAACAACTTTGCGATCATTCGCAAGCTTTAACACATTATTTCTCATAGACTTGCAATTTATATTAATGGTATACTCGATTGGAAGGCTTTATGTTATGGGACCCTGGTTGATAATCATCATATTGTGGTCAAACAGGACTGATCCTTTGATGCAATATTCTCTATACAACCCAGGTAAAATTAGATTTAATAAGTATTAAAAAGATGACCCACGATATGGTTAATTCCTCTCAATTGGATAGAAGATTGTGTAGGACTTACAAGTAAGATAATATGTCATGATTCAAGTAGCTACACAATGTAGATATTTATGACTATTAATGATTGTATTATAAATTTCAAGTCAATTCTCCTTTTATAGAAACATTAATATATAAAACAGCAGAAAATGAAGGGTGCCACAGTTCTTCATGTCTATTCAACAAATTGCCTTTTAGAATATGGATTACTGTATCAGTTGTTCCATTTGCCTTCTCTCTTTATGACTATTAGGTATCGTCGAAGCTACGATTCAGAGTATTCCGCTCCGTTGGTGAGTCACTACATCTGGCCATCCCTGGTGGACGTTGCCGGACGTGTCATCTTGAAGGGTGAAGCGGTCACCCGCAGAGGAGGGTCACTGGTAGGTCAAGATTTATATCAGTCTGCGGGGGTGTCATTCAAAAATTGCAAATGATCGTAAGATGAAGTTGATCAGAACGCGCCAATCAAAATCATTGTTTCATATGCCTCTTGTGAGAAGCAAATATCATGCACGAATGAAAATGTGTGTAACAATTTGCAACTGATTTGCCATTGATTTTCAATCTATTTGCAACTTTTGAACAACACCCCCTACATCAAGCTTCTTTGTCAGAGTTTTCCCATCTTGTGGTTCCACTGAACCTCTTGATAAGGAGCCAGACAATGTTTTCAAATGCACACACAAAGAGTTTGAATTAGAAAAGGAATGAATGAGAAAGATTGAAATCAATGTTAGAAATCTGAAAATAAGAAAGAAAAAAAGAATCTCAAAATGTGTCAACAATCACCACACTTTTACTTCTTTTTTTATTCTCTTTTCGAAACGAAAAATGTATGTATTTCACATCATACCTCCCACTTTTCATAAAATTCCACACTATTTTGATGCGTTTGCACACTGGTAAAAAGTGCCACTATCATGAAAGTAATTGTTTCCTCCTCAAAACAACTGAAAATGAGCTGACCAGGCATTAGGCAAACAGCATTTGACAGTTATTCAAGGGAACACGGTATATCGCCATATAGGCGCTATCAAAAGTGATGATAATAGAATAACAGAAAAACTGAAATTGTACAACACCATATCAGAGTTTCTGGTAAATTATTTGTGACCTTTTTTCTTGCAGGCCTCTCCCAGACGAAGCCGTAGCCCAACCCGAGCCAGGTCTCCTAGTCCAAGGGCCCGGTCCCCCAGTCCAAGACGCACCGTCAATGGATACGGAAGCACACCTTCAGGTAAGTCTAGAACATCCTAAATCTGAGAAATACATTTCCTATATGCTCTTCACTAGCAACCATTTCATTTTGCTAGGATGTTGCCATTGATAAAGGGAAGGGGGAAATAAGATATTGCAATTGTATGATCATCATAAATGAGATATTTGAATCAGCAACCTTGTGAGCAGAAATCATTTTAATTTCATGCAAATTGGCACGTATGTTAATCTTTTACAGAGATTTTTCAAGAATGGAGGGTAAATCTATTACCATAAGGTTTTATTGAAATAGCGTAAATATAGATGAAGAATTATAGTGTTGCCAATTAGGGGATTGTGTTGATAACGATAATGGCTTTCAACCAATCAGATTTCAGCATTCTATTGGGAATAGCCATGCTAAATAGTCTGTTCATGAAATTTCACCAAAGAGCATTTTCTGTATTATTTGTTTTGTTATACTCTGATATGGTGGATAATTCCTCAATTTTTTTTACATTTATAATTGCTAGATTCTATTGAAAAGATTTTATTACGTTATTTTGTTATTCATGCTTCAATCAAATATGTTTCCTATTTCCTAAATTGTTTAAAGAAGATTTAATATGGAAAGTTTGTAGAAGGTATCTCACAATCAGTCAGAATAGCATATATGTTTGCTTTATGTAAAAAGTGCAATTTATTTAAATGTCCTATAGAAACAAATGTAAACACACTTTCTTATTTATTACATTGTATGCATGCTAAATTTTTGTCTCACCATGTGGTGCAACCCAAAGTAAAATGAATATACAGTTTGGGCATTTCTATTGCGTTTATTTGCTCCCTCCCTACTAATACCCCCAAATTACGTTAAAAATGAATGATTTATTCATTTTAGCTTAATCATGTTGAAAATGGAGGTAAGATTCTATGTCTGTTGGTTCATTTTTGGCTCAAATAACTTGTGAAAACAACTTTCTTAAAATCTTGTCTACTCTTTGATTTTGTATTTGCAGTGTAAAAGAAAGATTATAACGATCTTTTGTGTTATGGCTTTCAATCAATTGCAAATTCTCTTCATTTTTTAGAATGTAATTTTGATAATTTTGCAAATGATTCCTTCAACAAAATATATATTTGAATGTTTGCTTTTCAAATTGTGCTTCTGTTCTGTGAATCACATTTTCATGCCTCCATCACCATAAAGTGGTGCTGGAGGCATTATGTTTTCGGGTTGTCCGTCCGTGCGTCTGTCCGTGCGTCCGTGCGTCCGTCCGAAATTTGTTACCGCGATAAGTTCAGAACTGCTGGACGGATTTCGACCAAACTTGGCTTAAGTATGTGTAAGCAGGTGAGGATGAACTTATTAGATTTTGGGTTCAATGGGTCAAAGGTCAAAGGTTACAGGGCAAAAAAAACTTGTAAAAAATCACCCAAAATATCTTGTTACCGCAATAAGTTCAGAACTGAAGTACAGATTATGACCAAACTTAGCTCAAGTATGTATAAGCATGTGAGGATTAAGTGTTTAGATTTTGGGTTCAATGGGTCAAAGGTCAAAGGTCACAGGGCCAAAAAACTTGTAAAAAATCACCCAAAATATCTTGTTACCGCAATAAGTTCAGAAATGCTGCACATATTTTGACCAAACGTAGCTCAACTATGTGTAACCATGAGAAGATGAACTTATTAGACTTTTTTTCAATAGGTCAAAGGTCATAGAGTAAAAAACATTAAAAAAATCACCCTAAATAGCTTGTTACTGCAATAACTTTAGTATAAGTGAACCAATTTCTCCCAAAATTTGCTCAAAAGTGTATTAGCATGGGAGTGTGGATTGTTTAGATTTTGGGTTCAGTGGGTCAAAGGTCACAGGGAAAAAAAACTTGTGCAAAATCACCCAATAAAGCTCATTATGTGTATAACTTCAGAAAAATTCAACCAATTTCTTTCAAACTTAGCTTGATTATGTATAAGCATATGAGGAAGAACTGATAAGATTTTGGGTTCACGGGGTCAAAGATTGCAGTGCCCCAAATTTGTAAACATTTTTTGATTCGTGATGGCATGGAACAAGCTGTACATATCTTTCTGATTGCGTGATGGCGGAAGCATAAATTTAGACCGTGCGCGGTCGAGGATTAATCTAGTTTCTTAATATGGTTCATTGAATTTGCCTCTCTTTTTTTTAAATCTCACATTCGCTCTATTGCCCTTCAAAGTGGTCTTTGACGGGTCTTTTCAAGTTCACAAATGTGGATATCTCTTTGCTAGGCTGGGAACTCCTCTTTGCTAAACTATTTCAAGGAGCACTCAGCATTTCAAATATGTGGTTCTGGTGTGAAATACATTTTGCAAGTTCTTGCACAATCAAACTGTTTGTATTATTAATTGAGCAAACGTTTCATTTACATTTAATTGTAGATTGTGAAAACTGTTTACATGTGCACATGTGGAGCATAAAAGTCTTTAAAATATGATTTTAACATTTAGATGTTGTCTGGGAATAATTTTACTTTTCACCTTTGATTAGCAGTTTTAGACACCGAGAAAGCATTTTCAAAACTTGACTGTACAGTTCTATGCAAAAAAAGTTGCTATAAAAGAATGTTTTGTTCAGCAACTTTGTTTAACAAGTGTTAAAAGGCATATAAAATTGTGATGCGATACTAGGAAAATATTCTGTCATTAAGCAATTTATTGTGTTATATGATTGGAATATGTGAATGGGGCCTAAGGGGCTAAATAACATGATATGCTATAACATGTATGTCATTAATCACAAGAATAGATCTGTTTGTGCATTGTAACTTCATGAAGAGAACGAACAATCATTTAACCTTACTTTTAGTACACTAATTTCCGGTTGTGTTGTTTTGCGTTGACAAAACAATTTTATTATCGTTGACCCCATGAGCAAATATTGAGAGCTTTTAAGGCCATCAAAATAAGTGGAGTGTTTTTAAAATCCGATCTCAACTTTTCTTTTTTTAACTCCTGTCTACAAAGTACTCATGTCATATTTATCTAAGAGCACAAAACTTATTCATACTGACTAAAAACTTAAGATGACTAGACAAACAACAAAAAAATACTTTTAGTCTAGCAGTATGGCGGTCAACCTTGCATTTGCGTACCCACAAAGTTTTTTTGCGGATTTTATATCTTTGAGGTATGCTGATTCAGAAACTGCGTGGTGCCGGATTGGCACCCTTGGGCAAATTGCGTAATATGCAAATTAAGGCGGCCATTACC
>BQKZ01013726.1:0-10940 GCA_036244855.1 Temnopleurus reevesii | reverse complement strand
GGATATGGAATATTTTCTGGGAAGAAATTGTGTTTTAATCTCTAATTGATGATATGCACATTGCATGATGCACTGAGACAAACGGCTAAATTATTCTTATTGGCATTCTCATCTATGGATCTTTGCAAGTCATTCATGAAAAAAAAATAATTTACATGTGCATACCCATGCTCCAAAACAGACTTGGTTTTTAGATCTTTCTCTTCTTACATTGTTTACAGTACTTCCCTCAATTTAATCATTGTTCACTGAGTCAACTGATTTTTAGACTTAAAGACAATCTTTTTTATCAGTGCATACATCTCTCTTTTATCATGTTGCGTTTTACTTAGAATATATCTTAAAGTGTTTTAATGGTGCACCAGATAATGGAAAAAAAATCAGCCTTACATACGTCTTGTTTACATTTTGCCCAAAAATAATATCATTTAAAGGTCAGTAAATTACATTTTACTAACTACAATGTATGTGATACACATGTCAGCAGCCCATCTTGTCAGCTATATATATGTATTCATCCAAAGTTTTTTTTTTTTTGATAAGGCTCAATAAATATTACCAGTTACTGTTGGGTGAGCCATTGTATCTTGTGCTCATAATTGCCTAAATCCTTTTTAAATCCTTAACTTTTATCTCTTGAAGTTTTAACATGTTGTAATATTTTCAATCTGTTGTAACTATTGTTGTGATTTACCTTGATTCTGTTCAATATAAAGATTTTAAAAAAAATTCTGCCTATTGTTGAAGTTATTTTTGGCACAATGACATGTATACTCATAGGTGTCATCTTAGAAATATTTCTTCATGCTGAAATTTAGGTTAATGGCTTAAAATTTCATGCAGGTAAAATGTAAATTCAGTGGAATGAGATAGTGTCCCATAAGTCACATTTGCTTGTCCCATAAGTCACACCGTTCGCAAGCAACTACTAATATACAAATGAAATGAATCACACCCAGTTTAAGTACTGTTAGATAGCCCATTCACTGGTTAATCTTCAAGGCCAAATCCATAAACTTTGTCATAAAATTGAGATAGTTCTGGCAACTTGAACAAAAGTACCCAAATTCGGTGGTCCATAGATGTCCCATAAGTCACACAGACATTTTTGAAAATTTAGCAATCTATACAACCTAGCTGAATGCTTACAATTTTGTATATAGCAAGTATGAACACTCTTCTTGCATATTAATAAAGTTAAACAATATTCCTGCAGCTGGTTTTCTAGAGATACTCTTCAGTTTGATGGAAAAATGTATCAAATGTCCCATAAGTCACAATGGAATTGGCCCATTGTGCTTTACACGTCTCCGTCCTCACAAATTTGTGCAGAACGGAATTATGACATCCGCTACAAAAAGCTTCATTTCTTTGTAACCACTGCAGCAAATCTCCAGAAATTTTCACCAGATATAGGTGAATAGGTATATGTTCGACATGCCAAACCGCATTCATTTTCATATTCATTTTCAAAAGTTATTAATCCTGAAAGCCCCGTTGTCATTTTTTGGGGGGACATATGGTATATAGTTGAACCTCATAATAAGAGCACCAATATAACAAACTCTTGTTACAACAATAGCTTGACTAAAAATGAACGAGAAATGCCGAATATCTAAATGCAGTCTGTCTGTCATGTCCGACGGAAGCTCCAACCAAGGCTTTTTTTTTTAATGCATCTGTGTTCTTTTGTGTGCCTGTCTGATTAGTTAACTGTGTGAGCTAGTCTTCATAAAATTTGTCTATTGATTGATGAGAAATTTTCACTTTTAAAAATTAAATTTTTCCAAAACTACAGACCCCTTTCATGTCCTCGGTAGTTCAGGGGGGTTCGTTTATAGGGAAATTTCAAACTAGCAAATTATGTTTTTTGCAGTGCCTCAGATGCCCTTTCAAAAGGCACTTATTATCTTATGGAAGGCAAACCATTGACAATATTTATAATCTTGACATTGTAAATACACAAAATATTAATTAATCATTTATTACCTCAATTTCATCTCAAATGGAAGAAATTCAATTAACCATCAGCACCCAGATTACACACCACACAAACATTAAAAAAATTGTCCGAAAGTACACGTTCATAACACATTTAAACGGTGTCCATAAGATAAAGAAATGTCATATCTTATTTTGGATCTGCATTGAAAGCCAGATTGGGATCCAATATGCTGATGATCCCTCCCACCAAATGGAGGCTTCCCGTTATCAGCACTTGAATGTGATTGGCCGCTATTGCATGCTGGGAAGGGGTCGGGTCGTGTATGCTCGGCGAGCTCAGGCCAGAGTCCTTACAGCATGCCGCCCACTGTAGTGCATCGATCATAGAGGGCAGTTTCACTAGCTTGGTATCCACAAACCTGTCTGAACCGGTAACATCAAGATTATTTAGCAGTGTCCTATCACCTGATTGGTCAATGGGTATCCCAGACTCATCCATTGCACCCAGAGGGGTGTGCAGGTCTGTTTGATTGAGGGACCCAGAGGCTTGACCAATGTCATAGGATTGTTCATGTGCGGCGGTGGAGAGTTCGGGAGAGGATGCATCTGTCTTGAGTTGATTTAGAAGCTGGCGGAACGCTATAAGGTTCTTCTCACATCTTTTCATCTGTCTTTCAGTCGTTGTGGTGTAATTGGTAGTGTCTGGGGAAGATGATAATAAAGTTTGCATTTATGTATTTCAGATCATATTCGTCAAGAGGATTTGACAACCCATTGAAAGTACTTTATTATGACTGATATTATTTTGATATACATTTACTGACATTAAGGCATCTAATTCAACATAAAAACACAAACAAACTGACATTGAGGAATTTGAACTGATGAGAAATTTCCATTGAGCAAACAAGTCTCCTGTGTGCAAAATATTAGAGCAGGGTTGCGTTTCACAAAGCTGTTCATAGATCAACGCAAGACTCTACAAACAACTGGTGACCCTTTCTCATGGGCAATTTAGCCACAGAAGTTGAGGGGTAAAGGATGGGGTCACCAGTCGTTCTAACAGGTATATGATACAGGTAATGTGAGTAAGCATCACTTGCAGAAACAATGCATTGTGGATCAGATGAGAAACATCAAGAGGCTATTTAGTTGGTGTTGCTACAAAGTAATCTTTTGAAAGGGCCAGATGATCAGCAGGCACCAATTAAAATCAGTGTTTTAGACACATCTTGTCAAAAGACCAGACAGTGCACAAGTGAAAATGCGTGCTTCAATTTGCAACTGATTTGCAGTTGATTTGTGATCAATAGGTCTCCTAACCCTTATAACGGAAAAAGGACTGCCTCATAAAATTGTCAAGAAAAATATGAAAACTCTTTGACATAGCATTGAAACTCTAAAATTAATATTTTTAATGTCTACATCACTATTAACATGTAAACTAGCCTTAGTGTTTCATGGAATTTTTTTAAACATACCTGCTGTAGCATCATGACTGTAGAGACTGATGATGTTAGGACAAAACACAGCACCATGGAAACCAGATGCCTGAAAATAACAAAACATATCATACATGATTTCATAAACCGACATACAAACAAAGAACAGTTGCATGGACACAAACAAAGCCTAATAATGAATGGTAAGTCTACTGACATAATTATCAGTAAGTGATATGAAAGTACATTAATTAAAAAATTAAATAGTGAGGTGAAAATTTTATAATTCTGATTATAGGTGATACCACAAACCTACATCATAGTGAAAGCTACATCACAGAGAAATGGCCTCTGTGAGCTCCAAAATAGCCCTCGTAAATAAAGTATCTTTTACCCTGCTACTCACCAAAAATTGGGGCAGCAGACTGTACTGGCCCCCTTTCCAAAAATATCATATGCAAACTTTACTACAATGTACTCACCACAAGTTTTGGTAGGAGACTGTATTCATCTCTATCTCCTGTTGAATTAAAGATAAGTATCCTGACTACTGGTCCTTCTAGGTCCTTGGCTTCCATCTCCGCCCTCCTGTCGAACCATTTACAGCAGACCTTGATGCTATGTCAGGTACTGTACATGCCCCATAGAGACAAAGATTGCTACTCACACATTTTAGTTGTGGACTGTATTCATCCATTTCATCAATAGAGCTGTAGCCGGATATCTAGGCCTTTAAGCCCCCTCTACCCCCTCGTTTCCCTCATTCTATTCAAAATTTATAAGAAAAACATTGTTACTCACCACAAGTTTTGGTAGCAGACTGTACTCATCCCTGTCTCCCGTTGAATTAAAAATGAGTATCCTGACGACTGGTCCTTCTAAGTCCTTGGCTTCCATTTCCGCCCTCCTGTCGAACCACTTGCAGCAAGCCTTGATGCTACGTGGGGTATGCGCTCCATCTAGGTAGTAGGTGATCTTCGGGCGTCGGATAATCTGGTTACGACCTGGCCATTAGCATGATGTCAGCCCTTGAAAGAGAAGGCAAGACATCTTGTTTGAGAGCAAGCCATAATATGGTGTCACACTAGATGAAAACAAATGATTTTTCAATGCTTTTTATTTGATTGATTTGGTTTGATTGATGCTACGTGGCACTCCGTCGAGGTAGTAGGTGATCTTCGGGCGGCGGATAATCTGGTTACTACCCGGCCAGTAGCACGATGTCAGCCCTTGAAAAAGGAAGCAAAAAAATGTTGCTTGAGAGCAAGCCTTAATATGGTGTAAATATGGTGTAACAAAACATGAAAACAAATAATTTTTCAATGCTTTTTTTTATTTATCCCAAACGGCTTGATGCTACGTGGGGTATGCACTACGCTTAGGTAGTAGGTGATCTTTGGCCGGCGGATGATCTGATTACGACCCGGCCAGAAGCATGATGTGAGACCTTGCAGGAGAAAACAAGAGTTGCCTTTAGTGTAACAGGAGACGTAAAAAATATTCCTTTTTTGATTGATTCAAACATTTTGATGCTACGCAGGGTATAAGCTCCGTTTAGGTACTAGGCGATTTTGAGTGGCACCCGACCAGGACCATGACGTGAGACCTTGAAGGAGAAAGCAAGAGATGTTGCTTGAAAACAAGCCATAATATGGTGTCATACTCGTTGGAAACAAATAATTTTTCAATTTTTTTGTTACTGATTCAAACGGCTTGGTGCTATGCGGGTATGCCTCAAGCATTAACATGGGATAACAAGCGATGAAAACAAATAATATTGCCACTCTTTTTGATTGACTCAAGCAAATTAAAATAAGTACAGAATTGTTGTTAGTAAATATCACTTCTCAGTCGGTCTGAAGTACAGCTACCTCTCCAAAGCAAAGCAGAGAATTTTCAGTTCCGAGAAGTTTCATTGATTCACTGTACCGTTAATCAGCTATTGATGTTTCACGCAGTAATCATGATACCTTTTATAAACTGCTTGGGTACTGTGAACGGTTGAGCCTGTGGAACATCTCCTCCGTTTAGCACCTCATCAGTGACGGGCAAGGTATCCGCTACCCTGGGATGCTTACATGACGGCTCATCCTCATCTGAAAATAAGAAAGAGGTGGTGAGAGTATTATAAAATTTGAAATTTTTGCTCAGGTTTTATTTTCCAAACCATAGAATTCACTAAAATTTCCACTCGTTAGAAAGCCCATAGACTTGTGTACAATGATATTTCAAATTCTGAAAATAACAACTCGCTAGTGTATGAAAAGATTTCTAATTTAGTCTAAAGAATTAGCCTAAAAAATTTATGTTCACTCAATTATTGGCTTTTATAGTAGTAAGAAAAATGATAACAAATGAGGGTGATTGTGGTAAAGCATGAATGATGAAAATCAGTCATTCGGGTCATGATGGGTAAACATTTGAAGGGTATTCTTTTTACACATTCTTCTTATCGATTACAATGTTAACTAATTGTCTCTCCATTGTAAAATTTGCCATTTTTACTAGGAAACTATTTATTTCTAACTATTGGCATATTTGATGATTCAAGTGATAACTTCAATTCTTTTTATTTGTTCATGATGACAAATCATACCCTCCCTTCCAAATTCATAGAGGTTGGGAGTTTACGGAGTAGTTAAATTTTTTATAAATGTTCACTCTGTCAATGATAATTCATAGTGAAAACATCCCTCACCATCAAAATTCATCTCCCCTGGTCGTTCCTCCATCACCCACGTCTTGGCCAGCTGCAAGGCAAGGGTTGCATTCATGTACTGATGCATTCCAGCTAAACCTAGATTCACATCATCACCGTGGAAATCATATGACATCAAGCTTGGTGCCACTTGGAGACGAGCCTAGGGATAAAAGAACATTATTTAAATTCATTTAATGATGCCCATCTCAATGTTTCGCCTCGCCATGCCACCTAAATTTTGGTTTGAGCTCTGTGCAATTGTGACATTTTTTCTTTCAGATCTAACTCGACTGTTGAGAGCAAAATTGTCACAACCAGGTATGCAATCTTGATGTCACACATGTTTAAAAATCACCTCACTAAGCAGCCCGGTAGAATTGGGGTAAACAAAAATTAAAGCTAGAATAATGAACTGACAGAAAAAAATGTGACATAACTTTTATAGATAAAAAAAAAAGCGGATAAGATACCATGGCGATAAATAAAGACAATGTGTAGAGAAGAAAATTTAGAAGTTTTACACATACACAGTAAAGGTTCTAAACCATAGGGAAAGGATGGGCGGATGAAACAGAGGTACAAGTAGGTTGGACTAAAGTTTATTTCAGGTGTATACACAACATGGTGAAGATTAGTGTACAGTCATCATTTATATTTGTATGCATTGATCAGATAATTACCTCTTTTTCTCTTGCCCTTTCCTTAATGACTTGGATTGAGTTTTCAGGCTGCGGCACAGTAAACGCTGGTCTACCATTCTGCGAAGACAATAAAAAATCAAAAGCTATTAGCATAACAAGATTGTTAAAAACCATTTATTATCCATACAATTACTTTGTAAAATATAATTCCTGTGCATATCACATTTTTAAGCCCACATGACAACTTTGAGAATTAGTGGTTATGTTTTATTAATGGTGGGACGGCTGGGATCACCATTTTTTTATAGCTGAAATGGCTACCCCATTTGTATAAAAAAAAATGTCATCATTATTACTATTTCTTAATACTATTGATTATGACAATAATCATGACAATAGAATGATTATGATTATCATTGTTGTTAAAATTATTATGCTACAAAACTTCTGCACATACATTTATTTTGGACCGCAACATACCATCTACTGTGGTCTTGTATCAAAAATATTTTGTTAATATCATCATGACAGGCAAATAAAAAGGAAATTCCATTTACACTTTTCTAATGGCAATCACAAAAAAAGGAATAATCATTTTGATGCACCTGTAACACTGAATATAATTTTGGGGGAGAATGGTATTTACTGAAATAATCATATACAGTAGGATGAAAGTTGTCTATCTGTAATATTTTGGCGGCAAATTCATTCGTCATGCCCCTTCCATTGAGCTTTATAGGGAGAAAACAGTTGCAAAATCTAAATGAAATTTCCTCGGGGTGGCAAGGAAAGATAAATTTGGATAAATCTTACCTTTATAATACCAGCTTTGTGCCATGCAATCTTGTCTATGGTGTTTCCTAGGACACCAATGTGATCGATACCAAGTGATGTTATCCCAACTACCACAGGTTTTCTGAAAAAAGGGAACAGATACATGTCCAATCACGAGATCGTGGATTCGATTCCTACCCGAGAATGCCTGAGATTTTTTTCTCAGCTTCTCGGTAAAGCACTATCAATCAGTGTTTATTCATGTTGGGATAAGGCAAGAATTATTCAATTATTTATCTACCCAACACAAAAATCATTCAATTGATAAATACATGTCCATTTGTAATTATTAAGATATTACTTATATTTTATAAGTTTCTTATAAGCTACATTCATTTGTTGCTTACTTACAGATGGAATACTTTTTAGAAATCAGTGAATGACTATGATAAGAAATAAAATACATTTAAATTTGTTTCCTTTTCTATTGCGTATCCAAGTACGCCAGTGTTATCGATACAAAGTGAAGTTATCCAAACTCCTAAAGGTTTCCGAAACAAAATGAATCAAACAGCGCTCGCTATTAAAAAAGAATTTTCCCGTTAATTAAAGATTCAGTATTTTTGATGTGTCAATGAATTGATTCAAAACCTGCCTCCTTGTTCATGGTATTTGCATTGTCTCCAGTGTAACCAAGGATATTAATACCCAGCAAATTTATCCCAATGAACTACAAGTCTATGTAAAGAAGAACAAAAATTCCTTCATTAATATTTTTTAACTATTGCCCACTATAGTCATTTCCTTTTTTTTTATATATATCAAGAGACTGGTTCGAACCCGGCAACATGTACATATATCAACTGTTCCACAATTTGCATGGGGTAAAAATTGAAGCAATGCAACAATTAAACTAACGTGAGAGAAAACATGAGAACAATATCCATACTTTCATCCACAAGATTGTTATGAAAGCCTCGAAGTCATTTAAAAATGCATGTTATGCATATTCTGAAATGGTTGCCATCTCTGATCTATGCATTGCATTTATATCCCAGTTTGCAAAATTACTAATGATTCTCAGATGTAAGTATTAGAAATACCAACCTGATGATGTTGGTACAGTCATACTCTCCTCCGATTCCAACTTCCATGATCGCAACATCGACCTGTATCAAAGTTGAAAAAAGGAAAAGAGATTTTTAACGGTTTTCAAGGATCACCACACATGTCTAATTTCATCATTAGCTGAATAGAGGGCTTGCAGAAATCCTTCTTGAACAGGACATTTTAATATCACTTAATACTGCATAAATATTAAAGTAATGTAAGAGCCAATATCATAGTTTACATAAAAGTTTGCGGATAAATTGAATTACACGCCTCTTCGCACTTGAGAGAGTTGCAATTTTCATGTTTTTGAAAGATTATTGTACACAAGTCTGAGGGCATTTTAACAAGAGGAAATTTGTTATCAATTTCATGATCATCAAATCCTCGGATATAAAACCCAAGCAAATAATTCAGCTGACAAACTGTAAACCTATTAATGATCAGCAGATATTACATTATTGGAATAAGAAAAGGAAATATTGAACCAGTAAACTTTTACTGCTGGAAAAAATGTAAACTCGTAACTTTTAATCACTACCAAAGAGTAGCGATCCTTACAATGGCAAAAAAATATATTTAACCTTTTCTTCCAGGAAAGTATGGAATGCCAATAGGGTCAGGAACCGAAAGTAAGCTGGCATTTTATCATCAAACTCTTCCTTGGTTGATTCGAGCTTGTTATACACGGAGAAGAAATACTTGGCAAAGTCTTCCTTGGGTAGGGGCTGTCCATTGATGCGAATTCGCTCTCTAACTTCGACCAGATGTGGAGAACTGTGTTGATGATAAAAAGGGAACAAATGGAGAGTTGAGAACAGATAAATATAAATCATACTTCACATAATTCTCAACACACTATTTCTTGCTCCTAAATGGTTAAAATCTCATTTCACATTCAAAATGATGACAAGATATCCATTGTACAAGAAGAAACACTTGGCAAAGTTTTTCTTGGGTAGAATCTGTCCATTGATGCGAATTCGCTCTCTAACTTCAACCAGATGCGGAGAACTGTTTAAATAATGAAATTAGAATGGCAAATATTAGAGTTGCAAAAAGAAATGCTGAAACATATTTTAAAGATTCTCAAAATGCTATGTCTTGCTCCTAAATTCTGATTATCCTTCAATAAGACAAAAAAAAAAATACCCCAAATTGTTACAAAGCGAAACAAATTGACCTGAAAAATAATCTGTGGGTGTCTGTGAATGAAAAAAAGAACAATTTTCGAGCCCAAAATGAAATATATCTCCAACCCCCAAAATTAAAGAATTAACTAAAAAAAAACTCTAGCAAGGAAAGTTACAGAACTGATGTTGCGGAAATCAACGCTCCAAGATTGAGAGGCAATAAAATTAGGACACGCCACATGGGTTCGTATTCAGAGAGCTACATGTACAGTATAGGAACATCTGCATGTACCTTTTAAGCCAGTATATTGTCAGTATAAAAAGCACACCAGACAGTACCGTACATGGGTGTAAATATTCAGAATTGAATGAGAAATGCCTTTAAAATCTAAATTTATCATCATCACCATGCAAGAAATGTAATGAGTGAAAAATAGGCCAAAATCTTTCCCACTAGTGAAACCATGTGTTACCTTTCTGTCAACCAGCCAGATCATTTTCATGCAGAATCATTCTTCATCGAATTTGAGCACCCTGAACAAATGTGCAAATTTATCATAATTGCTCTAAAAATATCAGGCAGGTGGTTAAGATCATGCCTGCATGATCAACAGAAATTTTTGTCTGGGGTTTGACAGAGGTGCATTGTATAATACAATGTAGCACTATATGGGAGTGTTCTTTTATTTCAACTTCTACTTTTGTACTTATTGAACGTCTGTTCTGCATCTTAATGAGTTGGTGCTTAAAGCCCTGGTCACATACGACCTCGGAAGCAACACGATTCACCCTGACTCTTTGTTAATTCACAGTTAACTGCCTCAGAGCAACGAGTCGGGGTGAATCGTGTTGCTTCTGGGGTCCTATGTGATCAGGGCATTAATAAGGAAATGTGTTTTGTGCTCTTACAAATCCATTACTAACTAGATGAATCCTCGACCGCGCACGGTCAAAATTTATGCCTCCGCCATCGAGCAATCAGAAAGATATGTACGGCTTCTTCCATGCCATCAGAAATCAAAAACATTTTACAAATTCTGGGCACTGCCACCTTTGACCCCACAAACCCAAAATCTCATAAGTTCTTCCTCACATGCCTATACCTAATACCTTATACCTAAGTTTGAAAGGAATTGGATCAATTTTTCTGTTATAAGTGAGCTATATTGGTTGACTTTGTACAAGTTTTTGGCCC
>BQKZ01013724.1:0-11102 GCA_036244855.1 Temnopleurus reevesii | reverse complement strand
CACAGACTGACCATTGATATGGAAGGGTTGGGGCTTGGTCCACTGTCAGATAGGGGTGGTGGTGTGTTCTATAATGAGGGGTTAAGTTATTAAGTAAATCCACAGAGAATATGGAGGAAAAGGAGTACTGACAATGTAACAGAATGAAATTTGAAGGGGTGCCCAATTTGGGGGGCCATCACATATATGTTTTTTTAATGCGGAAATAAATTCAATCAATCAATTAATTTGACTATTTTCAGGCTCCACTGTTGATGGTGATCATCTTCATAGTTGGCCAGACATTCATCGTGATAATGTCTCTCTACCAAGATCCAATAAGGAAATCTATTGGCTTGTTCACTGCTCTCATCGGTCTGCCCATCTATCTCATCTTCTTTCATCAACGATTCAGGATCAAAGCTATACAACCCTTTTCGCGTAAGTGAGCACGTAGGACCTCAGACAGACGCACCCCTTAGCATTAATTTATGAAATTTTGAAATTCATAACTTTTAAATAGATTATCTGATCTTGCTCATTTATTTCAGTTTGTTCATCATAATTATTTATGTTCATTCAATGAGAGGACGATAATTTTAGGAGTGGTTCCTCTTTAAGCAGCAAACTTGATCACAATACCGATACAAGGTCACAGTGATAGTTATGAAACAGTAACTCGTATTAAGACTATGGAGCAAAAATTCAATTTAAGGTTTATTAAAACGTATCATGACTGCCGAGAAGCCGAGTTGTGATGTATTATATATAAAAACACATTAACACATTGGCTCTGAAATATAGGTACATGATTATACGCACAAATGTCTAACTCTAGTCCCCTCCAGCTCTCACCATGATTTAATTTTGTTTTTGTTTTGCAGAAAAACTCACAAGATTTCTTCAAAAGGTATTCTACTGTGTTCACCAAGAGAAAAAGACTTTCTGAGCTGCTTTCATCTTTTGCACTAAACGCTAGAAACCATCTAGCTCGCCAGAAAGCCTGCCTGGCAAAACTTATAACAAGTTATTATAATTATGTGCACAATTTGAAGATCTATCCCGAGCCCCACACCCACCCCTTCCGGAATTATTGTGCGATCAGTGCATGGAGACAAATGGAAAATTTAAAAAAAATGAACAACTTTTTTGGCAAAATGTCATAATTCCTTCGAAGGATGGAAACTTTTAAAAGGAAATAAAGCAGACTGCTCTCTAATATATGTGTAAATATTATTTTCCCATATGGATCATCTCGAATTTAGAATCGGGGCCCAGATAAATTTTATTATTGATAGTCCTACCCTGTATATAAAGGAGACGTAAATGACAAATAAAAAATTGTTTTCACAGCATCGTCACAGTTCAGTAATCTCTTCTTAAAAAGCATGAATGTTTGAAAAAAAAGGGGAAATCTGTTATTGTACTGCTGTACTGTCATACTATGGGTTTGAATGGATGAGTTTGATGCGTTTATACGAATGAACGGATTAATAATTGAACGAAATTATTATATTAATGATCATTCAATAATGCATGTTAATCATGTCATTAAGCAATAACTTCTTCACGGCTGGTTGGGATTTAAAAAGAATGTTGAAGAGCATAGATTATCCTAATATGTATAATAAAGCTTTTACCGATGATGGGACTTCCGGCAACATTGTTTTTTACTCAAATTTATGAGAGGTAAGCCCAGAAGTAGAGGCCTACATGTCTCGATTTAAAGCAACACGATATAAACTATTATCGAAAAATAAAGTCGAACACCATTTCAATGGTTCTTTGTAATGTTATTAAAATCGTAACCGGCTTGTCATTGTTGTGTCCGCACAATTCTATTCACGGCGAACGGAGCTATTCTTCTTAGACCGACTTTATTTTTCGAAAATAGTTTATATCGTGTTAAGCATAGATATAGATTTTGTCTTTGTGTTTCTTTGATTCTCAAGTTTTTTTTATTATTAATTTCAAAGTGCATGCATGGAATTGTATTGCTATTAATTTTTCTGACATCTCATAAAATTGTCAATATGTTTTATAATGGTTTTCCAAGTGTTGTCATTCGTCTTGGTTTTTGCACAAGTGGAAATTTAATATTTTTTTCTTTCTCTTAATGGATCTTAGAATGAATTGGTTATTCAAGGTGATCTATGATTCTGTTACAATTGTTTGTTTGCTCTTTTTTGTGCCCCGACAATTCTTACACCAAATAAAAGCTGGAAGAGTCTAGCTTCTGAATATACCATTTCTTAATATGCGGCACCTTTCAATCGGGTCAAGAACACAATTTTTCCAAGCAAGAAACAGTACAAGACTTTCTAATTGTGAGAAAACTGTAAATCCTATAGTCTAATTGGCTGAAGAGGCAAACTGCGCGGGAAATTTGAAACAGACCACAACAGGTGAGCGTGTCCTTCAACACAACAACTGTTCCCAAGCCGTGGGTGGTCTGATCTGTGTGTGATCTTACCTGACCAATCATATAGCTCAAACGCCATGTGCTGTGGCTTGTTATCCTATCACAGGAAATTCATCCTGATTTCATACATCTAATATGCACTTGGGGTAGGAAAGCTGTATTTTTGTCCCGATTAGGACATTTCCCCACATAAAATGTAGCTCTTCTAATAGCTAAGATTTCAGGCTTCACTCTCATGTAAAAATAAATGAGGCTCAAAATTAAGAAATGAAAAAAAGAATAATTTGCAACGAGGGGTAAATTTTGTTTTCACACCTTATTTGTTTAAGAAGTTTTCACCCTCTGTTTTCCATTTTTCATTTGGATGAACAAGAGAACATGAAATATTGATCATCCTCTTTTACAAATAAACCAAAATCATGATAACTGTTGCAAATTCAGAACAGGAATGACAAAATAAAAAGAGGTGTTTCATAACGGTTAAACTAATTTGGAAAGGTGTCGGCGGTTCGAGCTATGACTTGGAATTCGATAAATGGGAAGCATTTATGCGGACATGAAGATTGGCTGGTACTTACTGTGTATATCTTTATTTTCTCTTTAATATCATAAGCCTAAGGTGGTGTTGTTCCATAAGTTGCAATTGAACGCAAGTCAACTGCAAATCAATTGCAAATTGCCACGCGCATTTTCATTCTCAGAGGGCATACGCTTTTAACAAGACACGCATGAAACAATGATTTTGATTGGCACATTCTATCAACTGCAACTTTCGAACAACACCCCCTAAGGCAGATTGGAAGAGATCGGAAGAGACTATTTTCGTCACTAAGAAAACATACGGATAAAACCACTCAGGGTGATAGAAGCAAAATAAACTACGAAATACCAACTCATTGCATAATATTCATTGAAAAATTAATTTATTGACTAATTGTGTACAATAAACCATCAGAAAACAGTTGCTTATGATTACAGGTAACTCTGCCGAAGTCGCATCTATTGGGACCACAAAAATCAATTTGACTTGGGAAAAATTTGCCTTAGAAGAGACAAATAACACATGTTTTTATATGATTTGTTCCCCCTAATTCCAGTTGACCTATGCAGAGTTGACGGAACTTTGAGATTTTCCTAAATTAATATCTTATACATTGAAACCTCTTTATAACCAGGTCCTTGGGACCATGAAAATTACCTTGTTATATCAGGTTCCTCACTTTATCAGGGTATAAAAACTAAGAACTATAAAGAGCTGGGACCAATAAAATCACCATGTTACAACATGGATCTCGCTATACCCGACCTCTTCATAACGAGGTTCCACTGTATAATCAAATGCCTTTGCAAAGGACAGTATAGATAATGGCCATGTGTGAAGCTTGAAGTTGGCATTAGGTCAGGTGCATATGAAAAAAATATATCTTAATCACCAATAACGAAATATACAGAGTATATAAAAAAAAAACTGAACACTCTTGAAAAGTCTCTCAAAAATTCAGTTCAAAATCTTTTTTCATGTTTATTGATGCTCACTAGCCTCATTTCTCAAGAACAACCAACAAAATTAATTTTGATTCACGCATGGCTGGGCAATGTCTGCTTATGTCCAGGATATGAAAAATGCCTTGCGCCAAAATGAGTGAACTGGACAATTGCTTGCTTTCAAAGAAAATTCACGATGTCATGAATTTAAGATGACGTTATGATAGTTATTGATAGAATTGTCAATTCTAATCAATACATGAATTCATAAGATCAATAGAGCTTTTTGCAAAATATCATAAAATCACCATTAATTGATGGCTAAAAGAAATTTCTTTAAATGGGAGTAATTGTCCCACAGAGTTGTTCAAGATCAATTCAGGCCACTTTTGGCGCAAGGCGATTTTGACACCCTGGATATAAACAACTCGAACAGTATTTTTACCCAAGCATGAATGAAAAAAATTATCCTGTACATGGCACTTGACAGATAGGATTATGGAGTAACTATACCTATGAAAATCTTCTGACAGTTGATTGAAATATATTTTTGACAGACATGTCAAAAGTGTAAACAGTTCTTTTTGATACACTCGGTTTGTTTTGAACATCTTTCGGGAGGCAATAGATGCAAGAATTTAATCCCCTCCCTGATGTCTGACCCCCTTGGCAATTATAGTAAACCTTGCCCACATAGAATACTTTAGGACTCAAGAATTAGCTCTGATGTTATGTATAAAATTTGAACTAGGACACGTTCAACAAAGAGAATGGAGAACAGAACTTGGTGAAACTGTTGACAAGGGCGATTTCCAATATGTGCCTTTCCGGTTCATATCAGGGAGTATCCCGCGATACACTTCAAGTACACACTGGTGCGTGCATTGCTTACACTGCGCGAGATTACATCCGTACTAGAAAAACTACCCATAATGCTCTCTGATATGAAGAACTGTAAGGCGCGTATTTATGTATCTTTAGATGGGTAGGATTCATTGTGTAAGGATGGTTACAAACACTGCAACAGATCTGACTAAAATTACATGTAAAGTAGGCATGATTTTTACAATAAAAGCTGAGGAAAGAAACAAACATCACATCCAAGGGGTATTTTAGTGTTATGAAATTGGAAGCTGGAAATATGAAAAAGTAATTAATAATTTGTGGTAGCATACATGTAGCTATTCAGCTGCAATCAATCACATTTTTATCTTATTTATATTATTGTACAGTGGAAACTTGGTATAAGGAGATCTGATAACATCCCTGATATAAATAGGTAATAGTTTTGTCCCAGCTCTATAATTTTATGGTGTTTAAACCAGCTATAAGAGTTAACTGCTGTAACAAGATATTTTGATGGTCCGAAGCACCTCTTTATACTGAGTTTCAACTGTATTTTACTAATGTTATTGTGCGACTCTTGAGGGAGTCAATTTGGTTTGATCCTCCGCCNTATTCCTAGATGTCAGGATTTAGCAATTCAAAATTTTTGAACAAAGAGCAAATCAAGCGAGTGTTTCCATTGGGTCGACTTCATTCATTTCCTCTTTGTAGCTTCATTCTGCATGCGATACCTATGTTTCTTTGGATTAATCCCGTAGGCCCGGAGCCTGGCTTCCGTCACGGTCCCTGCTCCGACTTTCACCCTCCCTCGCGTTCCCTGTAACCTCTTCACCTTCTTCTTCTGTTTCAGTCCTTTCAGTTTAGCTAGGATCTCTCGCTTTCTCTGCTTCTTCTTCTCTCTGGATGACAACGCGCTCTTTGAATTGCCCATCGATTGTCCCTCTTTAATCACTGGGTGTTCAACAGTTCTTGAGTCCTTAGCCGGCCTTGGACCTTTCCCTGACATAGCACCATTTGGCTTCTGAGCCCCATTTTGGTTGGGTGCTTCCTTGTCTCCTGTCCTGAGTTCCTTGCTTTTTGGCATGGTCTCATCAGATGCAACATTGGTTGGTTTTTTCCTCTTCCCTGGTCCTGGTTGCTGCTTGCCTGAGGATGGCCCAACCTTGCGCTGCGACGTATCCTGATCGCCTTTCTTGCTTCTACCCTTTTTCTTCATAGATTCTGGGACTGGTCCTAATGGGGTTTTGTTTGCATCATCTTCTGGGTCGCTGGTAGAGATAAAAGATATGAACATATTTGATGATAATGATGTTTACAATCAATAGCATTTTGATCATGCCATATACAGCAGAACCTCACAATAAAGAGAACTGATACAGTGAAACCTCTTTATAACGAGGTTCTTGGGACTATGAAAATGACCTTGTTTTATCAGGTTCCTCACTATATCAAGGTAAAAAAACAAAGAACTATGAAGAGCTGGGACCAATAAAATCACCTTGTTATAACAGATATCTCGCTATATCCGACCTCTTTATAACGAGGTTCCATTGTATAACAAGCTTTGGCTACAAAAGCCATCATCCTATCTATTTGTATTCTCTTGTATTTTGGCCCTGGTAATAAAAGATTTTGATATAAAGAGGCAATTATGGTTCCACTTTATTAATTCAAACGTTTGAGAGGTGCAGACGCTTCTAAATATGTCAGCATTCCAATAACCTCTAAAACGAGTAAAGTCTTGTGTGAAGCTATATAACTGTCCATACTGTTACAGAGAACTGTACTCTGAGTCTAACCAACTATTTGCAATTTAGCAGTTAACCATTATACATCTCAGAATATCATAATGTAGTGGGAATTCGGTATGAGGTATGAAATAATATTACCAATGCTATAACAAGATAATTTATCTTGTCCTTGTCCTCTGCATAACACTAGTACCTTGATATTTTTGTGTAATGATTTATTTTCTCAAAATATTGTAAACCAACAATTTTCATGCAGATTGTACAGAAATTTGCCACATCAATCATTCTGCTGAAAGACGATTTCTTGAAACAAATATAAATTCATCAAATAAATTAATATGAAAAAGAGAATCATGAAACAAAAGTGTTGCTTTATTTTAATTTGAAGAGTGTTTCTGGTTTTATAATTATTGTATTTATAAATATTTCCAGCATTACACAAATAATACTCAAGTTATTGATTGTTAATTTTCTGCTTCTTTGCTAATGAAACATTCCTAGAACACTTCTTACCTTTCCTCATTTAAACTGAGAAATATTCTCTTCTTCTTCCCTTCATTCTTGGCCATTTTTTCAAAGAGTGCAATATCTCGCCTCTCCTCCTCTTCAGATCTATGGAAAGACAGAAAAGGAAACAATAGAAACACTTGTTATTATTTCTTGGAAAGGTCGCGAATGTCAAAATTAGAATGGACATTTCATCTACTATAATAGTGGAAACTAGTATACGAATTGAACTTTGATTAGATCTTAAAACAAAAGTGTAAGAAAAAAGTTATGTTGGAAGAGGCATCAGAAATGTTGGAAATTGCCATAAAGTTGACATTAAACTGACAATTAAACTAAAATTGATAAATGTTGAAGCCAATGTTTAAATTTGTATTGAAATAAATATTGACAAATTATATTGATAATGTTTAATTAAATATGAAATCAATGATGATTTTGATCATTGTGCAAATGATTGCAATTAATGAAAGCTAATTCTGACCTGTATTGGCAAGTTTTCTTCAGCGACGCCCACTGGTTTAATTCTTTCTCGCGCGACCGCAGGATCTCGTCCGTTGACAAACCAAAGTTGTTAGCTGCGACAGAGCGATACTTGAAACGACAAGGCAAATCACCAATCATGTCTTCATAATCCAGACGATAATACTCCTCAATGTAATCCTCAAATGACTTATCCTCTGTGAAAAATGACGATAAAATTCATGAAAGTGCATCATAAGATTGGTAGACACAAATTTTCAATCAAATTTACTTCACAACAATTATCCATATTCAAAGTTACCTGTGTGGGAGACTTTTGCACAATACTGGTGCAAATATTGGTATCTGATCTATCAAACATTCAAAGGATAATCAGGATCAATTATCTTGCAAACTTTGTTGTTAATTTACAATGCAAAAGAAAATCTTGCAGGAAATTTCCCAACAAGAGTGTGTAGTTTAAAATTTTGCGGATCACTTGATTAATTGGGTTGTCATACATGTCCACCACAATAAGAGCTGCATTGATAACAGATGCCAGTCAACAGTCAGTAAAGTTTGAATATCATCCTCTATCACTAATTTCCTTCTGAAAAGAGTAATGACGTTCATGATGATGATGATAGTGATGATGATGATGATGATGATGATGATGATGATGATGATGATGATGATGATGATGATGATGATGATGATGATGAATGTAATGATGATTAAGGTGGTGGTGGTGGGGACGATCTTCATGTTGGTTTTGAGTCCCTGTCCTTATCGACTTATAGGGTAGATTCAAGAGTGACCTTACCTGGATTGAAAACGGGCTTCTTCTTGACTAGAGACTTTGCAAACATTGACATCTTTTTCCTCTTCTTTCGACTAATGCCAAGCATCTCATCGGCCAAATCCATTCTCGCTTGCTCCCTTCTCTGACTCGGGTCCATGAAATCTGCATCCATCTTGAATTATGAAACAATAATATGATTTCATTAATAAGTGTAAATGCATCCTAATGTAAACAAATACAGTTGAGCTTTTCAATGATGGAAATAAATGTATTGGTGTTATAATCATTGCTATTTTTCAATTCATTTACAGTAAAAGTTACTCAAGTTAAACTGCTGCTGACAGAAGAAATATCTCTGACAGACAGTAAATTTGCAAAATGCAGGATAAAAATAATAGAAAATGAAGAACAGATGACTGGATAAGTTCTGAGGCATTAATTCTCCTAGTTTGACTACATGTCCAGGCAAGTTTTAGAATGTTTTTGTAATAGATTTGTGTAATTGAATAAGTACTGTACCAAGAAATTCATGGATATATGGGTTAAGAAATATCTAAGATCTAATGTTCTATTTCATTTTTACATTTGCTTTCACTTTTACCATCCATGAAATTAAGAGTACACTAAAATTCACCATATATCTTTATCTTTATCATTCCATCTATATAAATACTAGACTATAGTTGAAACGTGGTATGAAAAGATCCAACATGAAAATATTTGTGACAATATAATCTGACCCTACTTCTGTCCAGGTCATTGTTTTTCAACCCTGATGTAACAAGATTTCTGCTACCTGTATTACAGTATTTCTAATGGTCCAAAGCACCTTGTTATATACCGAGTTTCCACTGTGCAATAAAGTAACATCAACTATATACTTACATTAAAGTCTTGGTCATTGTATTGGGGATCATAATCTTCCTCATTCTCCTCATCATAATACTGTTCCTCATCATAGGCTTCCCCAGTATCTTGGTTCGTCCTCGTCCAATCATCCCAGTTCTCTGTAAACGCATAAATAATTACACTATGAAATGAAAAGACATACAGTGTACATGTAGATGTTGAATAAATTAAAATACTTTACATTCAAGCCTTCACGATGATTCTCTTCCCTTCCCATCATTCTGCAGAGATAAAAGCAAGTTGCATTTTTGGCTGAATATTATTTTGTCTGCTAGGGCCAGTGTGGAGGCCTGAATGGGAGTTTGTTTATTCGTCCAATCCCGTCATCGTTTAGCGCCACAGTGAAAGATTACAAAATACTTCCACAGCAATAGCAGCTTCGAAATTGTGTTTTTCATATTTTGCTTTGTTTCGAATATCACTTACATTATTTTGGTAAAGTGGAAATTTGGTATAAGGAGATGTGATATAACAATATTTCATATATAAACAGACAATAATCTGAACCCAGCTCTTTATAATTCATTATTTCTAAAAACATACAAAAAGATTCCTGAGATTTTTAGGGTGCCAGAAGCTTGCTTTACTGAGTTTCAAATTAAACTTACAATGTGAATTACAAAACAGCTTCTTCTCAGGTCACTACATATCATCACATGATTCCATCATCAGATAGATGCATTCTTTGACACTTGGGTTTCGACCGAACAAATGAACCAAATATCTTCTCATAAAATAAAACATGATTACAATTACCATATATGCATTCTCTCATAAGAAAACATCTGGTTCAGCAGTTTGGTGATTCAGATTCCAATTTCTATCCTCATGGATATGAAGGTTGGAATCTCTGTAATTATGCATACCTTCATTAAGCTCTTCGTCATCATCAAACTGAGGCTTGTCATGTTCTTCTTGTCCATCATAATCGCCACTGAAAACTTTCTGAAAATGAATAAATGAAAGCGGTAAAGAATGTTATTCACCGGATGAACTGAAAATTCACCATCCTCAAGATTTGGCATCATTTGTTCAAAAGGGGAGAAATCAATGGGGTACAAAGTGATATATTTGGAGTGGCTTGTCATCCTAATAAAACCTAGCCATCTTTGATGCTTTTAAAAAAGGAGGTAATTATAAAAATAAAAAAAATAATAAATGACAATTATCTAAGTCTTGCAGCAGTTTCAAAATGCTCTGATGAATGTCTAGTACAAAATACCAAAGTTTCTTAAAGGCTTGTTAGGTCAGAAAAGGTATCAAATCACCATTCCCACCACTACGAACGTAATTATTATCATCATTATCATTCTTCGTCGTTACCAACATCATTCATTGTGAAAATCATCACCATAACCATCATCATTACCATCAACATCACCATCATTGCCATCATTATCATCACTATCATCATCATTATCATCATCACCATCATCAACAACAAGAAAACCATCATCACTGCAGCCTCATGCAGAAAGTTAGGAAACTAACATAATTTTGGTAATGGTTCATTTTGGATGATTTGCAATAAATTTTAGATGATTGTTAAAGATGAAATGAAATTTCCAAATTCCCTGGTGTAGTTGGGTTAAATACCTGCATCAGATGATCACGCTCGGCAACGTCAAAATCTCCATCAAGATCATCAGCATCGATACCAATGAACTCGTTGCCAGTCACTTCTTTCAGCTTATCGATGCGCTCCATTATCTCATATCCCCTAGTTACTAAATGCTCAAAATCACCCCGGAACTTAAATAAATACCTGCATCAGACAATCATGTTCAGCAGGGTCAAAATCTCCTTCCAGATCATCAGGGTCAATTCCGATCGATTCGTTGCCAGTGACTTCTTTCAGCTTGTCAATACGCTCCATGATATCTATCCCTCCCCCAAAACAGGTAAAGAACATTCAAAATACCAAATGAGTATCAGGGTT
>BQKZ01013721.1:0-11768 GCA_036244855.1 Temnopleurus reevesii | reverse complement strand
GAACGTAAAGTCGTTCTTAAAGTCTTTCTTATCTTGGTGAAACACCTCCTAGGTCGCTATAATGAACGTAAGTTTAAATAAAAAGCATTTGGAATGGATTTTATGTTGATTACGATGCATCAGAATGCCTGTTTTGATAAGGAAAGTTTGATTAAAATCGTGCAACACTCGTTTAAACGTTTAGTCCCCATTCTCAACGTGCTTAGCAAACACAAGGAATACCACTTAGGACATAAGTAATATTTGTCGGGCACTATAGGTCCGTTTTCGGATACCAAATTGTCCACTTCTCTGCCATAGTGCCTTGCATTTTCTTTCAGATGCATTCCTTATTTATCATCTGTTAATGTTTTTTAGCATTCTGTTCTTATTTTGTTCAATTTTTGGAACAATCCTTATGAATAATTGCATGCATGGAGTCAAGCAAAGCTACACCAGTAAGGACAGTCGATGTGCCGGTGTATATGATGGTACAGTCAAACCTTTCTACAGTGGCCACCCCAAGGGAAACAGAAAAAGTGGCCATTGTAGACAGGTGGCCTGTATAGACGGTTCTATAACATGCATTTTCACCTGAAGGAAATCAATCTAAATGGCCACTATAGACAGGTTTGGCTGTCTTTACTTTCATACGAGACAGAGTTACTATAGGGGCTGATCAAGGATTTGACGAGTAAAATAAAGATTTAAAAAAATTCCTCAAAATAAACATAAAACGAAAGGAATACAGCAACCAAATATCATAGATGTATCCAGTATTTGAAGACACCATACCTGCATACTGTTCGACCAACCTCAAATTTGGAGCCCCGCCACACCCTGCCCCTCCACACCAAGCAACTGACCAACTGACCATCTCCCCTTAGGAGATGGCAGGAAAAAACAAAGTTCATTCGCTCAAAACTGGAAGAGAAGTCATCAATTCAAAATTTCGCTCTTCTTAAGCAACATCTTGGCGCCCCTAAAGTTTGAAAATACAGACAAAACAACCAAATAAAAAAAAAAAAAGAAACCTTCTCGCTGATGATGCGACCCCCTATGCGCCACCAGGAGAGGGCCCCTACCACTCCGGTCCCTTTCAGTGAATGAATAAACTGTCTGGGTCGGGCCTCAGCTTTGAAGTTGAAGCATTGATCACCAGGGGCCGCTTGCTCGAAATGGTCTTAGCTATCCTCTTCATGCTAAGGCGTCTTAACTTCTTGCGCCATCCTCGTAACATAGACATAGGACTATGTTAAGAGGGTGACGCAAGAACTTAAGACGCCTTAGCATGAAGAGGATAGCTAAGACCATTTCGAGCAATCGGCCCCTGTTTTTGTGTGGGGTTTGAAAAATCCCAGTTAAAATAGGGTTAAGGGGCTTACCATTTAGTGGATCCCTAGTGTGCTTTGAGCAACATTCATGGTGAAAGCGGTCGTATTTCATCACAAACAATTTTGCTCACCACATTTATTTTTTTTTCCATTATTATTTTTTTTTTGGTAGAATAAAATTGCCTTTTACTCTTCCTCTCCACTTCGGGATTGGAAAAAAAAAACATTTGGTATTCGGCGATGATTTTGGTGAAAAATGGTGCTTGAATACTGTGATAATTACTTAATTCTTAATTGCTTAAGCATTCCCTTGTGTGTGTGTGTGTGTGTGTGTGTGTGTGTGTGTGTGTGTAGGTGTGCATAATTCTGATGTATGTCTGTGCGTTTTTGTTTGTGTGTCTGTGTGTGAGTATGTAGTGTTTTATGGACATGTATTTAAGGGTGGGTATTTTTTAATCTTTCCTTAGGTATTTTGGCGAAAACAAATTTTGTTATCTTCTTAATTTTGTCTATTAGTCAGTCATAATGATTCATGTATAACACGGCATAATCTATTTCCGTAAAAATAGGTCGCACGCCAATTCAATGCTCCTTTGTAACTATTAAAATCAGAGCCGGCTTGCGATTGTTGGTCCACATAGTTCAATACACGGCGTACGACATTGTTTTTTTGTCCAAGGCCTACTTCATTTTGCGGAAATAGTTTATATCGTGTTGTATGCAATTATCCAAATACAAATTTCACAAATATCAATTGAATGATTACGTGTTGGGTAGATAAATAATTGAATAACTCTTGCCTTATCCCAACATGTATAAACACTGATTGACAGTGCTTTGCCGAGAAGCTGAGAAAAAATCTCAGGCATTCTCGGGTAGGAATCGAACCCACGAGCTCCTGATGACTAGACAGGTGTCTTACCACTAGACCACCGAGAGCCGATGGAAGTGGGGGCTCGATTCAAATTTCACGAAATTAGGAAAATTACTCTCTAGAGACATACCATGAGAATCAGACGAGGCCTTCAAGACGAGACATACTTACTCATAATTATACCACCAGCAAAAGTCTGCTACATCCAAGTGATCCAAAGATTCGCACAAATAATCAGACTTCCAAAATTTCCTCCTTCGACATGTCCGAGATTAATGCAGTTTTAACCAGTTATTCCAGTCTTAGTACTTCAACTTCTCCCTGAAGATCAGCAAGAAACATAAGGAGTTTCCAATTATACTCTGAAAAGTTATTAGAATCATGCGTTTTGAAAACTCCTAATAAAAAAAAAACAAATCTCTGGGGGATAATCGGTGCACGTCCCCTCCCATGCAGAGGCATACTCATTTGTAATTGGTCAAGATGCTGTCACGTGACCCAAAAGGATGAGTAGCGTTTTATTTATAATAAATGACGTCGCCATTATGTGTGACACAATAATGCATCTCGGTGTGGACGTGCGCCCTATAAATCACTGTATTTTATTGTAAATATTTTTCCAAATGATTCCAATTTTTTTTTTTCAAAACAATTTACATCTCGACCATTTGCTTCTTCACAGAATGCATGTATCTGTAAAGCGGGATAAATTCGCGGTGTTAAGTTTTCGCGGTTGATTAGTCTTATAAACATTTTCGCGGGTTATTGAATTTGCGGGTGCAATATATGAGAAAGTATGATTGCCCGGCCTAACTTATACGGATTATTCAAGAAGCAGAAAGTGATTACTGCTACAAGAGGAAACTTTGATTTAAATGTCGAAAGAGTACGTATAAGGAATGACCATGTAACGTATTCTGAGATTATGATTAGAAACGCAAATAGGCTATAATACATGCAATCGAAACATAGGAAGCGATATTGTACCATTTCAAAACGCAATGTGTAAAGTACTGCACCTGTTCACTTTTCGTATAAGGATTATTTTCACTGGTCTTAAATTCGAGGTCAGTCGTACGTTTCACCGTGAAAAGCGCGAAAATTAACCCCCGCAATTTTTTTTTATATCTTAGAATACATTGATTCTCATCCGTTTTGGAAGCTCATTGACGAAAATTCTCTGAGAAATAATTGCTCCTCTTTCAAGGACCCCCTCCAATATGCCTCTGGAGACTGATTTGTGATTGGTCAAGATGTTCTCACGTGACAACGAGGATTAGGACAGTTTTATTTCTTTAAAAAATGACGTAATTCTCCGGAGTACATCCAAGTTCACATAATACTGGGACGTTACATTTCGACTCTGACTAAGTTTTTATCTACACTGCAAAAACGCTGGTGTTCGATTTTACACCAGCCGGAATCTATATAGGACCTCACTAGAAAAGTCTTAAAATAATACCCATTTGGAATCAAATCAATATATTTAAACACCGAGTGGTTTTCTTCAGGGGCTGAAATAACACCAATAACTGTTTGAATATACTAAATTGATCCCAAATGGGTGTTTAATACTTTTCTGGTGTGGTCCAGATTTCTGCTGGTGTTATATTTAGCACCAGCGTTTTTGCAGTGTAGGTGCCTACGTATATAAAACCCCTCGGGTTTATTACCGGGGGGGGGGGTTATATACGTTTTACAAAATAATTCTGAGTTATTTTCAAAGCGCTTTTCATTTCGAGCATTTGCTTCCGGTTAGGATGTGTACAGATGATGTTGACAATATTGAATGATCGAATTGCTAAATCACTTGAAAATCTTGCGCGTACCAACGATTTAGAGACCCAACTCACGTCTCACCACTCACGGCGAGGTAGTTGATAGTTGATACTTCATAAAGTTTCAAGTATCAATTTTTCTATGCCGCCGTGAGACGATGTTTTATAGCCTGTTTCAGTTATATTTTGCAAAATTGGTGTTAATGTAGTAAGACTAAAGTCTAAAAGACTAAAAGTCGTATAGTGTGCGGTGGTAATTAGTGTGTACGTCTGATGCAGGGGATTGTAGAGATTGGTTAGAAAGGGGATATGTGATTCCCTGAAGCACCCTATTATGCCCATCAAGCATTGATGGCAAATTTATGTCACACAATTATGTCATTTTGGGGCCAATTGCACGAAACAGTCTTAGCTATCCTCTTCATGCTAATAAGTTCTTATGCCACCCTCTTAACATAGTCCTATCAACGCTAATGTCTTTGTTACGAGGGTGGCACAAGAAGTCAAGACGTCTTAGCGAGAAGAGGATAGCTAAGACCATTTTGAGTAATCGGCGCCTGATAGACGATGCGTTTGGGATGGGAATCTGGTTGATGATGCCGTAAAGTCAAACAAATCTTTAGACGGGTCACATGATTTGTAAGTAGATGTTTTCCATGGGGGATGACGAGGTGGAAAGTGCTTTTAAGCCAATATCGAGTATCAATTAAATGAGTCTTATGTTCGGTTGATAATAAATGAAATAATTCATGCCTTATCCTTAAAGGTAGAATACTTCTTTTTCAGCCTAAAATTTGATTTTCCAAGCTTGTTGTGTTATGTTGAAGAATACTAAATGTTAGAACTTATCATATCACCAATCAATTAAGCACAAAGATTGGTCATGATAGCCGCATTTATAGTTATTCCAATAATGATTATTTTATTTGGGCCTCGAATCAATAGACCGTGCGTTCAAAATTCAAAACACCCGTTAACCTCTCGTTGACCAATAGCGCAAGAGTCTCTCTCAGTGCGTATTCCGCATTGTGTGGCAGTGTATTGAAGTGCACACTGTATGTGCTCTTACAATGTGTTGTGTGTGTGTGGTAATACACTAGGAGTATCGCGATGCCATTGGTGTCAAGACGAATTATGATAGAATATATTTTTATTTGAATTAGATATTCTGGACTACATTCGACCAAAATACTTCATAGAGGTTATTATTTTCGCATATCCGAGGTACACAACAAGTAGTAAGCATAACCGTAATGTGTGCATATGTAGTTTTGTACCTTTAAGGCCGACTCACACCTTTGCGTTTTTAGCCTGCGTCGACCGATCGTTTTTTTTAATGCGAAACGCTCCCTTGTCGCACAAAGACGCCGATCGTACGATGGATTGACATTCGGCGTACGCTCCTTGGGTGCAATACCAACGCCAGCCCACCGTCTGACCGGCGTATGCTGTGCGTCCAGGGGGCGTTTTTAATCGTCAATAACGCAGGACCGACACAGGCTAAAAACACAATAGTGTGAGTCGGCCTTTATTGAGTGAGAAACATTATGGCATTTTGTCGAACTGTCGGCAGCCATGTGTGTATACTTTGACAAATTCTAAAAATTAATTGTCCGCATGGTTGACGGATCAGAATCTATGTTTTCCATGGTGTAGTGGTCATGACTCTCGCCTTTCAAACAGAGGGTCGTAGGTTCAAATCCCACCCATGGCGTCAATTTCATTCAGCAAGAAATTTATCCACACTGTGCTGCACTCAACCCAGATGAGGTGAATGGGTACCTGGCAGGAACATTTATTTCATTGAAATGACAAGTGCGCCTGTGGCTGCCTGGCTAAAGCCAGGGTAATAATATTGCAAAGCGCCTTGAGCACTCAGCAGAGTAGATACGTGCGTTATATAAATTGTATCTATTATTATTTTTATCATTATTATTATTATTATTATTATGATTATTATGTTTGATGTATTATTAATACGTACATCGATCGAAAGCAGAGAGCTGCTCAGTCGGTAAAGGAACTGCCACATTCACTTGCATTTTGTAAAAATATTGCACTCTTGTGAAATAGGACAAAATATTTGAATGGGTGTGTGGAGGAAGACCCGTACGTGGGTAACGATTAGCTGGTTTTCCATTTCTACACCCTCAACTTTTCTCAGGTCATTTATGCTTTGTACAATAATTGTCAATGTTATGCTCATTATACTTTTGTTATACAGAGTTATATTCAACTTTCTTTTGTAAATGTTCATTATACTTTGTATTATTTCTGATGAAGTGAAAATAAATGAATTGAATTGAATTGAATTGAATCTTTCCCTCTCAATCTCTCACGATTATTGTTCTTAATCCATTGTTGTATTCATTATGTGATCATCATGCTTCATTTTTTCTTGTAAAATGCCCAATACATTTGCAAATAGATAAGTAATAAATGAATAAATGATAAATTAATAAATGATAATGATGCTGATGATGCTGATGATGCTGATGATGATGATGAGTTCTGCGCTTCAGATCCAAAGCCCCAGTCGTATCGATTTCACACGATTCTTAGTTCAGTTGAATCCTCTGTGGTGTGAGTGATGTGTGCTTCACTGTTCAGGGGCATTTACACAGATCACAGAGGACTAGACTGGACGAAACACCGTTCAGAATCAGGGTGAATTAATAATAATAATAATAATAATAATGATAATAGATGCAATTTATATAGCACACGTATCAACTCTGCTGAGTGCAGCTCAAGGCGCTTTGCATTGTTACTACCCTGGCTTTAGCCCGGCAGCCATCCGCGGCGCACTTGGCATTTCAAAGAATAAGTATTCCTATAGCAGGTACCCATTCACCTCACCCTGGTTGAGTGCAACACAATGTGGATGAATTTATTGCTGAAGGATGGGTGCAATTCGAGCCTACGACCCTCTTGTTGAAAGGCGATAGTCACGACCACTACACCACAGTTTAATCCTCTGTGATGTGAATGATGTGTGCCTTTAAGTTCAGAGGCATTCAAACAGTTCACAAAGAACTCAACAAGGCGAAACATCGTTCAGAATCAGGGTAAATAGGCGGCTTTACAAATAGATGAACCTTTAACACAAAGGTTGTTCTTGACAACCCTAGAGCTTGTCCGAGGCTCACCCGACATAGCAATGAGTAATATATGCAAACTGGATTCCAAGTATTGTAGTCTTATTGTTATCAAACGGTTTAAATGATACCGCGTAACTACGTCCAGTGGCAAGAAAAGCACATACATTTGAATATATTTAAGTAAACCCGCCTATTGTGGCGTATTTGTGACGGGGAGTTTTATGCTCACTTCAATTCAGTTCATTTTCATTTCCAATCAAATCAAATATAAAAGAAATCAGTTGGTTATCACAGTAGTGGATTTCAACGTCTCTCTTTTGAGCCACGCTGTACTCTTTAATTGAATCGAATTGAATTGAATTTGAAGTTATTTTTCTAAAGCTTCAGAAATTTTATGAATAGCATAACCGACTTAGCCTAGTCCCTTTGTGTTCCGTAAAGATACCGAATAGCGAGCGACAAAACTATGAAAACAGACAATAGTTTGCCCCTTTTATATACATCTCTCTAATTATTCATCATTGAATACACACGTCTCCATTGCGTTAATAACCCCTTGCCTACTAGAATCAGCTTTCCCTACACACAAAGTCTATGGGAATTGCATAATTATGCAGTCAATGGTTTGAATGCATAGGAAAGAAATAATCGGTGTATTCCAATCAAAGCAAAAGAACATTTACCAATGCCAAATCACAATACAATCATATTTTAATGGTTGTATAGCAGTGCATATAGTAATGTGCATTTGCTAATAAAAGCCACAGCAATCTATGAAGTCATTGTGTGGCCAATAATAATGATATGCTAGTGTAAGTCACTGTGAGCAGAACGGATAAAGACTGGGACAAACTTTAAAACTTCATTCAACCATTCACTATAACCCAATGATAACAAAAGAAAGCCATAATTTTATGTGCGACTCCATGCGCGCACCATGGGGGGGGGGGGGNCCCCCCCCGGTCAGAGCTGTTTCATATTCCTTCTACTTGCTTACAAATATATAGAGTTTTCATTCAATTGAGTGATAGTTTCTTTTTAATTCATAGGAATTTTGCTTTTTTGAGAAGCTGTCATTCGATTTAGCACAAATCGGGTTTCGATTGTCGCCACGGCATGATCTTATTATTCAATTTCATTTATAGCAATCATGTTGACACAATGTGCATTATGAATTGATTTTATTTGCAGTGTTCACTGTGTTTTTCTCATTTTTTAAATTAAAACAAACCATATATTTAATTGTTTTCTTCGTTTTGTTTCCTTTCTTCAAATTTGTTTTACTTGTGTTTGTTTTGGTTTTTTTTTTTTTTTATAAATTCTTGTCATATATATATAGCCTATAAAAGGTGATTAATGTTTTTTTCTCTCTCTCAATCATAATGGTCAACGTAAAAAATCTTATCAAATTTAATCAACAACCATATAAACTGAAACAATGATATTCCAAATGTGATTCCTAATATTCATTATAATTCACTTTTAAATCATGAGGGAATAAAAGGAATACATAATGCGACTGTGTAACGAGTAGTTGACGGCGATTCAAACGTGAAAATTTTTGTAAATTAATTATTCACTATGCTATTAGAAAGTTGTACAGAATGCACATCTATTACTCCTCTATCTATATATTCATAATATACCCATATTGATCAATTATCCTGTATTCCCTTGCATTATGAATCTGCTCTCTTAAATTGAATGATACCGTTCAGAAAAAGAATGTTAATCGCTCAATTCAAAATCTAGAAATGACGCTTCAATAATCACTGGCTATTTTGAATGCTAACTGGCTCGTTTCTAAATTGAATGAAAAGAACTCACAAACTTTCGACAAACACAGTTTATCAAATGAAAAAATATATACATTGAATGACAATTTACACGGCAGAACTGATCTACCCTAATTCAAACGGCATAATTATTAATTCGAATGAAAATGTCGTTAATTTGGCCGGAAAATCCTCTAATAGCTTGAAATGATAGAAGCCAAAAAAGAAAACGGAAGTTCGAAAACAGAACAGAACAAACAAAACAGAACGTTCAACAATAAAATGATGATCTAATGATAACGGGGGAATGAGAGAAATATGGGTTAGCAATGTACAATAGGCATTGAAAGATATGGATGAGGAGCACGCTCAAAACAAGCACGGCTCTCAATGCGCAATTAAAGGGGAACCAAACCCTGGAATTATCGTGCTCTCATTTAATGGAGAAGAATCAGAAGAATAAACTATGAACATTTGAAAAGAAATTGGACAATCCGTTCAAAAGTTATGAATTTTCTGAGATATGACGATCCCTATACCGCTGATCAGGATCCGTGCGATGGGCAAATTGGACAGATCTGTGACGTCATGTCGGGCAACTCTTCTTTCACTCTGTATAAGCAATATAACATTTTCTCTCTTTTTTCGCAAAAGTCAACAAAATGCTAGTTTTCAATTGGGGTATAGCGTTTCTTTATCGATTCTGCATGTATATTGAATAGAATGATGTTGCAATCGTACTCTAAATATCACATCAATCCATTTTTTTAAATCATATGTACACAGGAGTTGTCCGAAATGACGTCACAGATTCCATCGGTGCTGCCGAATGCACGGATCCCCTGAGCGGCAGTGATCGTCAAATCTCTGTGAATTTGACAATTCATAACTTTTAAACGGGCTGACGGTCTGATTTTGCTCAAATTTTTAGTTTGTTCATCTGATTTTTCTTCTTTCAATGGGAGCATGATAATTCCATGGGTCGGTTCCCCTTTAATGTAAAGAGTAAATAGGCCTCCCAAGGACCGTCTATACATTTCGCCCCGAAATGGTATTTTCTTTTGATCTAGATTTCCTAAAGTTAATATATTAATTTTTTTTCAATTTTTCAAAAAAAAAATCATGTCAAACTTCATCCGACATTCGGAGACCCATTCTTCCCTTGTAATTTTTTTGCTTTATCTTGTAATTTATTTATTTTCCGATGAAATAAAAAAAGATACAGACAAAATGAATTATACAAATACTTACATATATACATGATAAAAAAAATTATGAATCGGCTGGATATCCCATTCAGCAGTGCCAGGTACGACACTACTGGTCTTCCATGGAATCCAGGTGAAACATAAAAGATGTAGCGGAAGAAGGGGAAGAAGAAGAAAGAAAGGAAGTAGAAGAAGAAGTACGTAATAATACATTGACAAACAAACAAGATAACAATAAAAGAAACTATATTATCGAAATTGCAGAAATTATTCTAAGTTGTAATGAATAACTAACAAAAATATATTTTGAATGAAAATAATGAGCACAAAGTACCTCATTTATTTGAAAAGAAAATAAAAGTTAATTTTATTTGCAAATCCTGGATTCACTCATAAAGAACATTGCAATTTATTACTAAATTCTTGACAACAGCACGCAGACAATGAATAAACCCACTCGTTTATCCATTCAAAATCGGGTATTCAGTCTGGGATAAAGGGGGGGGGGCAAAGGGCCCTTCACCCTGGTGACTCTTGCACGGGCGAAAAAAAACATCAAAAAGTGCTTCAAAGACTTTTTTGAAAAAGAAGAGCGAATATGAAAACAAATTTAGTCATGCGCCAGTCAGAGCGCAAATCTCTAAAAAGGAAAACTCAGTACTTTCGATAGATGGATTTGATTTGATTAAATTTATTTTTCCATTTCAGTAGCATTTTCACAATATTTGAAAAAAGTAATTATAATGATATGGCAAAATAAATAATGAAATTTACGTATTATCATTTACACACATTTTTTTTCTTCAAAAATGCTTAATATCTGAACAGCGAAGCTTATTAAGATACATAAATGAAGGGGCATGCAAAATAAAAGTGAGGGTTGCAAAACGCACTGCCCCTTCGTAGATTGACTATCAGTATAGGGCTCGTTGGGGACTCGTTGGGGACTGCCACCCCCCCCCCCCCCGACCCCACAAAAAACGGTCATATTGTTAAAAAAATGTGTGCTAATGACTCCCTTTGACAATTTTCTCTTTATCTCTATGTTGACAACGTATTTGTATTTTTCACGTAATCTGAAGACATTAAAGCCAGCGTCACACCTTTGCGTTTTTAGCCTGCGTCGGCCTGGCGTTTTTTAGAAATTACAAACGCGCCCTTGACGGACAGCATACGTAGATCAGACGGTGGACTGACGTTCGACTTGCGCTCAACGAGCGTACGACGAGTGTCAGTCCACCGCATGGCCTGCGTCTTTGTGCGTCAAGAGAGCGTTTTTAACAAAAACCGCTGGCCCGACGCAGACTAAAGATGCAAAGGTGTGACGCAGGCTTTAGCTAGGGTGAGACCCGAAATCAATGCACTCAATCCCTTTCTTCCAATTGAACTTGGCCTATAGATAGAGATCGGGGTCATGAATGTGTGTGTTTATTATTATGATAGCAGTAACATGTTGATGTTGGGTACCATGGTTGTATACCAATTTAACAATGATAAAAGCCACTCGTGCTATATTCATGCCCACGCCCACTTTGCATAAACAATGATCGTCATGAAGTTGTGCTCTTCGATACATGTATGACCGTAATGAACAATGGTGTTCCAAATCAGTGATCATCTATACCTGAATGTGTGACAAATTGGTATGCCTTGAATTCCCTTAGTATATTTCGTGAATACTTTCAGATACCTAACTTTTCAAGCAACTGTTTGTGTTTG
>BQKZ01013719.1:0-11254 GCA_036244855.1 Temnopleurus reevesii | reverse complement strand
ATATATATCTTAACGATAATTTTGTGTAAGACCTGCTGACTTGGCTACTTCTATATTACATATAAATAGAATATTGGAATGTGAATAACCTAATATATCTATTTCAAACAGCTGAACCAAAATGCCTTCGTCAGAAGAAAAATATCAATGAACCAATTTTCTTACCGTATTATCACAGGGCGCTCTACAAAAACGGACAGCGCACCAACCGATCCGAGAATACCCTCTCGTTTCGGCGCCCGAGACGCCCGATTTAGAAGATGTCTCCGTCCTGGCTATGAAGCCCTCGTTCAAGAGTCACAACTACCAGCATTTAGCCATGGCTTAGGGCTTTAACTTGAATCAACAGCCAATGTTAGTCCCATGCATATGTTTATTTGTTAGCAAGTTTATGTAGCCCCATGCATATGTTCTTGTGTTAGATAGTTCCTAATTGCTTGTTATAGCCTTTGCCTACATTCTTTCATCAACTAATCAGAATTATTACATTTGTAGCATCGTGTTTGTGTTTCAAGTTCACTTTTATTATGTCAATTTTTGTTCTTTATATTATTTTGTATTTTGTTCCACCAACTTGCACGCATTTCCTCAATGAAACATAATAAAATGCACGTTCATTTTTCATGTTTTAGTGATTAATTTTAGTTTTGGGGAATTCCATGTTTCTCTAGTGATCAATTTTAACATTCTATTCCATGGCATTGTTATCGGTTTATGTATAATTCATTAATATATGTAGTGCCATTATTATTGCTAATTGGGTAAATAATCAAATTGCACTTCATATACCAGTCTCATTCAGTGATACATATAGTACAATATATTTTGCTTCCATCTGTAATGGGTGAAAACTTTTTAATTACATTTTCACTGTCACTCTAAATGAAAGCTTTTGTCACAATTATGGATCAAATGAAAATAAATTTCATGAATATTTATCCTTTGGAATATTATGAACAATAATTTTGAAGAAATTGAAGAAATTTCACTAAATTAAATTACAAAACACAAGATGCTTTATTGGCTCATTTAAATTTCACAAAAATTTGATTTCCACTGGCTTTAAGTCCATGAAAGAATTAAAAAAAAAAGTCATTTTGTGGAAATATAAGAATTTCAAAACCCTCAGTTTGGATGCCCAGCCTGTCCAGACACCCTAATAAATCTTTTGAATATATTTAGCTTTTTAGATGACAACTGTGAAAAAGCATGTCTGAAGGTACTACATTTTATTTAAGCATGCTGCATTCATTACCATCATCGCACACATGCATCATATTGTACATTTGTTAAATTCTTTTCAAATATTTATTTTCACCTGTCTCAATTTTGTATGTTTTTTCCATATATTTGGTGCATTTTTATACATCATATTTTATTTACAGACACGTTATTATGTTTACTTAAAATCCTATGCATTTTCATTGTCATCAAATAGTTTGTATGTGCACATAATTTTAAATTTTATTGTCTAACATCCGTCCTGTTAAATATCTTTTCACAAATAGTTTTGACAAAAAAAATGTTGAAACCTAAAGTTGCATGTTTTGTTTGACCGCATATAAGGTCATTAAAGATTAGTTTGCTTTGTTTTGAATATAATTGCAATTATAATGATGATGATGATAATAATGAAGTATGCTGATATTGTAGCTCAGAGGTGGAATTGATGACTGAAAAGAAATTCAAAAGTTTAAGACAAGAGTTTCACAAAAATATCTGTACATATCATATGATAGATAAATGATAATCCTTATATTTTATGCAGTATCTTATTAGTATGCTCTCTCCTTCCCCATTATCTCTCTGTTTGTATTTTCTCCATCCCGACTGGCAGTCACCCATCTCTCAATTTACATAATTACACATCTCTTTTTTCTCTTTTCTCACCTCCTACAGCTTGCTCTCCGATCCAGACGAGCGGAGAAAGCCGTCATCAAGGAGTATGCCATTCAAAACGAAATGCCGCCCCCGGACGCTCCACCCACTGAAATTCCTGACCTAGCGCCAGTGAGCCCCAGGCCAGAGGATAGGTTGACCTTTGAGGATAAAATGACGGATGTGCCACTTGATGATCCAACCTCGTCAGAAGGAGACCAAGGGGGTGTGGTGGTGGGCGTGGCAGGGGGCGTGGCAGGGGCAGAGGCGGTCAGTGCTGGGATAGAGGTCCATGGGGATATAAGCAAGGAGCTTGATGCAAGTTTGAAAGTGTAACTACAGTGGACCAAAAAGAATAGTGTACCTGCATTACTGCTTGTTACAGATTGCGAAGGGGATTTGGAGATGAGAGAAACTATAGGTATGTCGGGGGAGAGGGGGGGGGGTGTGACAGGGGCGGATGCGGTTAGTGCTGGGATAGAGGCGCATGGGGATATTAGTAAAGAGCTAGATGCAAGTTTGAAAGTGTAACGATAGTGGACCAACATGAATAGTTTACCTGTATTTCCTGCTTATTACAGTTTGATAAGGGGATGTGGAGATAAGAAGAACTGGGGCCTTGTCGAGGAGGGGGGGGGGAGAGTATGGGAGGGTTGGAAGCAATAGTACTGGTCTAGAGGTGCATGGGGATAATAGTAAGGAGCTTGATGCAAGTTTGAAAGTGTAACCTCATCGAAAGGAGGTCAAGGGGGTGTGGAGGTGGGCGTGTCAGGGGGCGTGGCAGGGGCGGATGCGGTTAGTGCTGGCATAGAGGTCCATGGGGATATAAGCAAGGAGCTTGATGCAAGTTTGAAAGTGTAACCTCATCGAAAGGAGGTCAAGGGGGTGTGGAGGTGGGCGTGTCAGGGGGCGTGGCAGGGGCGGATGCGGTTAGTGCTGGCATAGAGGTCCATGGGGATATAAGCAAGGAGCTTGATGCAAGTTTGAAAGTGTAACTATAGTGGACCAAAAAGAATAGTGTACATGTACCTGCATAACTGCTTGTTACAGATTGCTAAGGGGATGTAGAGATGAGAGAAACTATAGGCATGTCGGGGAGGGGTAGGGGGCATGATAGGGGTCAGTGCTGGGATAGAGGTACATGGGGATAATAGCAAGGAGCTTGATGCGAGTTTAAAAGTGCAACGATAGTGGATCAAAAAGAATAGTTTACCTGTATTTCCGGCTTATTACAGATTGCTAAGAGGATGTGGAGAGGAGATGAACAGGGGGGAGGGAAATATGAAGCTAGATGCAAGTTTGGAAATGTAACGGTAGGGGACCAGCAGAGTAGTGTATTTCCTGCTTATTGATCCTTCATCCATGTATTGCTAAGGGAATATAGAGATGAGAGGAACTGGGGGGGGGGGGGGGGCAGGAGTTAAAGCAGTCAATGGTGGTCTAGGTATCAACCAGAGGGAGACCAGCGGAGAAAATCTGTAGGTTGAGGGAGAGAAGTAGGGAATGGTTACACATTTGAGAAAAAATTAAACTCATGGCGATTTATAGAAAATATGTTGTAAATATCCCTCTCTGTTTTCATGCCTCGTTGAACATAGATGTGAAATGTATGCTGGCCCCATTTCCCAAATGAACTGGCCGGGCATTAAACCGAAGACCTACCATTTATTAGGATATTATCTTCATATGTATGTCATGCTTAATGTAATGTAGTAGAATGCATGGTAATATGTGATTCCATACTTTGTTTAAAAACAGAGGTACCACTCTACAAGAAATTTCCAGATTTCAGGAAATTTTGGTGAAATGCTTGTGTACAAAAGTATCCATAGACAAGGGGAAATTTTCAGGCAATTTTCTCACTATTTCAGGAAATCTAATCTTCTCATTGTGGCATCTCTGTTAAAATATAAGATACTGGATGGTATTTGCTTTATCAGTGGCATAATATAAATGAGTAAAGGGTCATTTACATTTTGTATCTATCATGTTGTGCTTATCGCGATATATAACATACACTACATGTATATTAATCTCCAAACCTACATGTAACAAGTATTAATGTATGTCATCCAACTTAAAAATATTTTTGACAGTAAAGAGTACTAATTGTTTTATAAAATCCGTCAATATATTTCAAGTATGTTCTTGTGTAACAGATTTCTTAGACTTACATGTATTAAGCCTTGCATTAGATTTACCTTTAAACCATCAAAGTGACAGATACAATGTATATAGCAGTCAAAGCTAATGCAAGGTGCTGGTGTTTTTACTACATAATTCTAGTGCATAAGATTTTTAGATCAATTTCTAGTAAGTATATATGCTGTCATCCTATTCATACAATATTATGCCCTTATACATGTACCTATATACCAAATAGGAATGTAAGCTTGTTGCCTTTGTCATGATTTCCTGTGAAAACTTAAAAACTGTCTTTCAACAACTTTTAAGTTTAAAAACTTCATTTTGAGGGATTCTTGCAGTAAAATAACCATCAAATATTGTAATTCCAGGTACAGGGTACTGATGAAATTAAGAGCTGGGTGATGATTCACAAAGATAAGAAAGAAAGGAAGAAAAATTCTAAGAATGACTGATATCCGTTCTTGTGGTTAATGATCAATGATGTAAAGTGTATTCAGTGAAGAACTGATACCAGTCGTTCATATGAAAGTCTTTTTTTAACTTGGTGAATTACCACCTTGGTATCAGGCACAAATTAAGGATTAAGGACATGAAAATATAGTCTTATTAATTTAAAGTCACCTTTAAAATGAATTAAAATTTTTGCAAGATGAATAATAGTGGATGGGAGTCACTTCAGTTCACTGGAGGTTAACATCAACTCTCTGGTACTGAGCTACTCGATTGTAGTATAAGTCAAACCAGCATCAAGAACTTGTGGGGAGAAGTATAAATATTTTACTCAACAATTTGAGATGTTGGTCCTGCAGCTCTAGTTCTAGTAAAGAAATACTATTTCAGTAAGAAATGTTTGGAAGCAATTCGATAGTGGTCGTTGTATACCAGGGCAGCGTTTCGCAAATTTGCTCATAAAATTATGCACAACTTTAAGAAAGACTGGAGTACATTAATGAGTGTATAAATATGCATAAGATTCTCAATCAGTTAGGACAATAACCAATACCAGTCATGCGTTCTTAGAGTCTTTCGTAACGTGATGAAACACCACCCAGATTTAGCCACAAGATTTAAAGGATATGCGATACAGGCCCGGATGAAATTATTTCAAATCCAATACTTGACGCTTTCTTGATTAACTAGTACAAAATACAACATTTGGGACGACACTCTAAACCAGTCAGAATTGTTCAGAATTTTGTCTAATCTTTATTCCCTAATTATTCTGTTATATCATGGGCATTTCTGAAAATGTTTGGCAGATGTTGTTTATTTATTTATTTTATAATTATTTTGTACAAGTTTTGTTCAGATCTGTGAATGTTTTAGGTTTGGTTGTTGCAAGAACCAGAGTTTAAGTTTGAGTAAATTATTGTGTAGATTGCTGCTGTATATTATGTTAAGATCAATAGAATATGTATATTTGTATATTTCATTTCACGTTTTTGTATATGTGCAAAGTATGGGTATTAAATAACATGTGTTTTCCCAAAGTTTATATTTTTGTAATGCTCAGGCAAACATCAGTGTAAAAAACTATGTTAATGATCATGTTCAGAAGATATTATACTGTATAGTAAATAAAGTGTCAATGGTAGTCTTATATATTTATAACAAGTACATGTATAACATCCTGAAATCTTTGAGTACTTTATAGTGACTATAGGAGAAGCTAAGCTTATACAGTATATAAAATTAGGAATTTGGTCCGACACATGATCAATTTTCTATATGATTCTCTAGTATACAATACAAAAATACATTATGATGTGTAATTGTAGTCTCAAATTTTCTATAAACTACTATTGTGCACATAGTTGTAAATGCATAGTGAATAAGTGGATACAGTCATTGTTTCCAAAGTATGATGATGTCTCATATTTATTACATTCTGGACTGTAAAATGGATTTACTGTACGATTGAACCTGTCTGAATCGTCCATCTTTCTATAAGGACCACCTGTCTGTAGCGGCCATCATTATTGCTTCTTTCTTTAAATTGAAATTTCGTTGTGATCGCCTTAATCAGATAGATGGTATAAATTTTAAAATGCAAGCAAATAAAAAATATTTGTAAGCAGATCTAAATAGACTTTGTAGGTTTTGTCTATCTTCACCCCGGCATCCATTCCCCCCGCTTCATGGTATGTATATGACTGTGTAATTACTAAAGTTTCCAGAAAAGATTAAATATATCCAGAATCATTAACCCAAGAAGTTTATAGTTTCCTTCTCGTTTTTGTTGTGCTTTTATATTTATATCAAATATCGCAGAAGTGCAAGATTGACAAATTGGTTGAAAGTTTCGGGAAATACTGGTATGAAGTACATAAGAGCAGACATTTTTGCAGTACATGTATTAGCAGATTTCATAGTGCTCCCCTCAGCAGAATTTCCACTCAGTATGATGCACATTCATTCATGTATGTGTACAAACACTGTTCAAAATGTGAAAGACCATGTACATGTATCTATATATACTATAACGAGGTCGTTGGGAGGAGAGGAATTACCTCTTTATATCAAAACCTTATATCCAAAATACAAATAGATGGGACCAGGAAAATTACCTTGTTATAACGAGAGCTCGTTATATCATTGCTCTTGATAACGAGGTTTGACTGTACTAACATACTGTATGCAGTAGTAAAACTGAAACTTATTTTTCCTTGTAAAAAGGTACAAGTCCAACTTGTTTTCTCTCCCCCCCCCCCCATTTGTCCACCTTTACTTTTGTCTGCCATTCTCCTGTCTCTCTCTCTCTCTCTCACTCTGAAACCATGTCTGGATACGCCTGGGAATATTATTAAACTTATTTTCTCTTTAATCAAGGTATGTTACCAACTACTTTTACCTCTGTGTCTATCTCTCTGACACTATAAACTGGAATTTCCCGGTGTCTGGATACCCCATGAATATTAATGCTGTACAACCCCCCCCCCCCCCCAGACAATTCCCAGGAATAATTCATTTAAGAACTCAACCTACCAAAGGAAGAATTTTGTCCTCTGGGGAATGGTCCTCATTGGGAATCATCAAATATAGATAGATTAATAATATCTGGCACAATCTCAGTCTTGAGAATCTTGAAATACTTTATTTCAAAACTTTATATATATATGAAAGAAATCAAAAGAAAATGAAACAGTTTACATTTACCTTTTGCACATAAATATCTTTCAATATTGTAACCATATACATTACATACGTATAAAGTATATATCTGGAATCATATAAAATATATCGATGTCCATTTACAATCATAATAGCAATAAATTGTAACACTATTATGAAGAGATCCATTACAAATTACCAATTCTGGGTAAAACAAGCTAATTTTGCTGGTTGGAGACATATACACTATCTTTTTTATGGCCCCATGGGTAAAACTATAAATGTGTTTAACTGTAATATACTAAGAGCTTGATTAAGTCTTCATATCAGGCAATTAAAAACATATATAGTCACTAAATGTATTAATTTCACAGCAGTAATGAATTAATAAATAGTTAATATAAAGTCTATGAGATTTCATAGGACAAATATTTAAATAAATAGAACTGCTGAAACTGTTTATCCGATAATGGAGAGCTGTGGAGTTAAATGACGTATATAAGAGCTTTAATGAGCTTTCCATCCTAGCAGAATCTTGATCAAAATACCATTATTTTGCTTATGATTCAGATTCTGCTAGGATCGAAAGCTCATCACTTTTTTACTTCGGGATAAATATTCATCAGATATGGGTTGTAATGGCACTGATTAGAAACTTTAGATGGTTTTACTTACATTTATCATTTACTGGTGCAGTGTTAACTAACGATTAAATTACTCCCCTTTTCTTGTAAAGAGTTACAAATTTTATGTGCAGGAAAAACATTACACACATGAACTAAAACATCGAACAAAACAAAGCAAAGTTCCTTCTTACTTTAGCGGTCTGTTTACATAGATTTCATCTTTTCCCGGATACAAAATGATTTATGAACTGTGAAATGTAAAAAATTAGCACCATCAAACAAACACTAACACCAATTTATTCATCAAGGAGCCTGAAGGTGTTTTGTTTCATGGTCAAAGAGTATTTGGCTTGTCTATCGCATAGCCAATCACATGGTTATATTTCATAGAGCCGATCAGATATCTATGCACAACTCTATACACCTGTAAACGACTGGTTACCTTTTCTTGCACTCTATGATAGCTCCTGTCATTGAATCCATCTGAGAAAGGGTCACCAGTCGTTTGTAGATCTACAAACAGCTCTGTGAAAGATGACCAAGGAAAATGTTTCATAAAGCTGCTTTTACACAAACCCATAACTCTACACATGACTGGCGACCATTTTTTGGGAGTGCTACTTCAGCAACATAGGGGTCATTCAGTGCTGGAAAGGGTCACTCGTACACATAGTAGTGCATAGCTTTACGAAGCAATAAACTGGAATATGTTTAATAAAGATGTTCTAAAGGACTGTATGATTCTCCATGTATATGGGACTGGTGACCCTTCGGCGGATGCTAATTCAGCGACACACTTCATTCATAGTCATTATCACCAAGTGCAGGTAAAGGTCGTCAGTCCTGTGTAGAAACGCGAGTGTATATTTCTGAAACACAACCCACATGGCTTATACAAAAAAGGGTCATAATCTTAAAAAATTTGTCGTTCGGGGCTCCTGCTGAGAAGTGTACAAGGTTTCACTTCAAGCGATAAACATGGACCTGTAGATTGGCAATTGTGGTGATATGATACTTTTTATTATCTAAATCCAGACATGCCAACCGTTACAGAATATGCACAAGGATAGAAATTAAAACGTGAATCACTTAAGAGATAAAAGGATGATAACAATACCCATGAGCCCGTATTCCGACAGCAAGTTTAACTTAACCCAGGTCTAAGTCATTGTCATTTAGACTCGTGGTTTAACTTTTGAATAGCCCGGGTCTAAATTACAATGACCGAGTCCTGGGATAAGTTAAACCTTGCTATCAGAATACGGGCCATGTGTTTTCTCTTCTGAGAAAGTATTTGTCACAGCCATTTGGAGATTCACATTCTAATTTCTATCATGCATATGTGTACTTATTATTCTGGTGTGGTTGGTATCCCTGCAATGCAAGTCGGCAAGATATATACTGATTTGTCACATTAGTCGGCATCTAATGCCAACATGCACCGCTGGGGACTCCGGGAATTATCAGCCTGTGTCTGTGGAGCAGGTGAACAGACCGCAGACCATATCATCTACGACTGCCCGGTACTCCAACCATCTAATGGGATGACTGACCTCTGTGATGCCCAGACTGACTGGCTCACCCAACTGCAGGATGTGGCATAAAACACTACTACACTCATACGAAAGAAGAAGTCGGCTAAACATAAAGAGAAAGAGCTCCAGCAGTGCAAATAACAAAACATCTGACAACAATTCTTTACTTATATCCTTCAATAGGAGGCATCAAAATCTCTGGGCATAAGTGATCATTTACAACTTAATTAAATAGGCTGATGACAAATTTTGATTATTTAATCAATAACGATCTACATGTAGAATTACCGGCCCTGAAAACAACTCCACCTTAATTGAGGATACACATAGAAATTTGTATTCATATTTGCACATCCCATATATTTCAGCTCTATATATAAACAAATGCAGAAACAAAGTATAAATATCTTAATCATTTCCAGAATGAATCAAAAATATAAATCTATCTTTTATCCATAAGGTATTTGTACTATTTGATGTATATATTTTTATTCACAATAAATGTAGCATAATTATAATAATGAAGATTGAAACACATACAAAGAGTCTGAACCAACATTGGGTCACAGATCTTCTGAGGACTCCCGACTACAAGGCCCAATATTTCATTACAACATAAGTTTCTGAATAAATTCCTTTCATGAATGACATTTAAAACTATGACTAGATGAAGGATTCAGTTTAGAAAATACTGATTCAGAATAAAAACTTTGACAAACAGTGGGAACCAAGGTCAGATCGTAATTATTCTGAGGACTCCTGGCATGGCCATATTTCACATTTCAATGTGGGTTTCCACCCTGAAGAAATTCCTTTCATGGAGGATATACCTGTATTTATAAGGACGACTAGATGGAGGGTTCAGTTGAGAATAAAGACTCCCAACGACAAGGCCCATTCCTGCTGGGTCTTAGTCCTGATGAATGTTAAATCTGAGTTCAAGTAAGGTCTCAGTGGAAGCATTGTCGTGTAGTGGTTCCAACGTTCACCTTTCAACCAGAGGGTAATAGGTTTGAATCCCATCCATGCTGGTAATTTCCATCATAAATCTACACTTGTATGTATGTGAGTTTAGAACTGTTCAGAACCAAAAACATCTGAAAGCCTTTGTCTTTCATATATAGTCATAGATTTCAGTCCATACGATGTTACATCGGGGAAGAGAGCGAACTTTACTCTAATCCCAGGAGCTCTGACATCAAAAAGTGACATCACATTTTATTATGGGATCCGAATAAATCTATGTGCTCGAGTTGGTGTTAGCTAGATGAAGAACTCTGCTCGTTATCTTCTTCACTAGGCTCTGACTTCATGGCTACGACACCTCGTCTGGGAGTAGAAAAGAAGAAAGCAATTTTTTAACTTGAAAGTGAAATCCATGCATAATTTCATATGAAATGAAAAATAACAACAAAAAAAAAAGCAATCTGCAAGGGATTAGGAAGCCTCCTCTTGTATAAAAGGCATTCATTAACAATGTCACATTATATCGGACCTTCATATGTGTGATCCTTCTGATACCTTTATAAATAACAATATCTGTAAATACAAAAAAGAAATAAAAAAAAACTACTTTCCCAAATTACAATTACAAATTAAAATTTTTAAAGAGATGCAAAATAATTGAATTAAATTGAATTGATTTGAAATGAGTGGAAATAGATAAGCGGTCAGAAAGCATGTGGATTTGGGCGAGCAAAAACAATGCCCTTTTTTGCCCAAGATTATTGCTAAAAAAAATCCACATATGGTTCTTTGCTGTTGAGAGGTAAGCGTGAAGCCGAACATTTACAGATTATCAATGTTCCCTCCTTATATATATAACAAAAATTAAGGTGATTCCACTTTTAGCAAGGTGTGATATGATGAGTAGAGCAAGAGCTGAGCAGTTAGATTTTATTTCAATTTTCAGCAATGTTTGTCATTGCCTTTAATTCGTATAGGGCTGAGAGAATA
>BQKZ01013718.1:0-11065 GCA_036244855.1 Temnopleurus reevesii | reverse complement strand
TTTGACTGTACTTATGTATTCCATAGACCGGTTGATAACAATAAGACTACAATACTTGGAATCCAGTTTGCATACATTACTTGTTGCTATGTCAGGCAAGCCTCGGGCAAGCTTTCGGGTTGTTAAGAACAACTTTTGTGTTAGAGGTATGCATAAAATTTGCATCTAATAGTAAACCCGCCTATTCAGGCAGTTTATTTTGCCTTTCACACTCATTGGATGCTACTTAGAAAGGATGGCTCTCACAAGGCACGACTGCTGCCTGAACCAGAGCTTCCAGTACTGAGATTTTAGGCTTCCCCTTCAGTCACATAGTTACTCTCGCTAGCGATTGTCGGCGAAAAAAAATACCTGTACTTGTGCCTGTGCATGCAGACTAACCGACTGCCAGCGAGTTTGATTGGCAGGTGCCTCATGACACAACTGTTTTAGTAATATCGGCGAGAGCTCCGGGATACTGATTTTAGAGTTCAACCGATTCTCGTCACCCTCTCTGCTGAACCCTCATCTTCTCACATACCAAGGTGCAGATGATGATGTCATGATGAAAGGAATTAGGACAGAGACCTTGTTTCCTTATACAGAGCTTTATTTCAGAAATTAGAAATACAAATATTATTTCATGAATAGAAATTAGTATGTGTCAATTTTTCTGGAGGTGGAATAGATTTTGGACAATAAAATGATCACCTCTTGTGGATATGTTCTCACATGGAATCATCACATTATGCATGATGAGTTCCTAGTATGGGCAGATCAGGGGGGATAAGTAGTTTGCAAGCACATACCCTAGACTTTCGGTGTGTGCGTGCGCAGAGCATGGATGTTCTTCGCGTTGATTTGGTACCCTATGCAAGTATTAAAGGGATGTTTAATTTTGAGGGAAAATGTATGGTCAACGTTGAGTAGCCTTTTTCAAAGCAACTTTCACATTCAGCTTGAATGACCAAGTTTTTTTGTAAGTCTAGTAGATTTGATAATGTTTATCAGTAATTGAGTTGCAGTTGAAATTTGAAAATTGTTAATAATTCTCTGGATGGAGACTATTTTCGTAGAAGATGTCATGAGGCGATTTGTGTTCAAAGTAAATACTCTGGCTGAAATGGGCATCTTAGGTCTTCGAGCGTTGTGTCAATAGTCAACACAGCTCCGAACGTGCGGAGAGAAGAAAACCTAGTCAATAATTTCACAAGTTCTCCCACTCCCCCTATCCCCATGCGGAGTGTGCATGCGCATTTAGAAATAACACATTAATGTGGCACCCGCACCCAGGGAGCTTATTTTGCCTAAGATTTCTTTGTAGCCCCCTTCCCATTGCGTGAGATTGATGGATTTTTGTTTGTCTTCCTTCCTTGGAGAAAGACCTTCTTTCTGCCGCTTTATTTGTAAGAAATCGCTCTTTAATGAAAGAGATTGTGAGATATGAGTCATAAATCTATGAGTGTGAGTGCCTACAATTACTATTACTTTATCCCCAGCATCATGGTGTCTTGGTTTTTTTTTTTCCTTTTTTTATGATTTTACTGTACATGTAGGTATGTGATGCATGTATTCCTCAAATATATTTAATATTATGATACTCTGAATCCAGTTTGCCTTTTAAGAAATTTTAAGAGCACCCCTATGAACTGTTTATTTTCACAGAAAGTTGGAGAAATATAGAAGGGAAGATATTTCTTTGCAATTCTTCAACATTGTCATGTATTGGGATGGGCTAGAGCGTCAGCTTCGCAAGACCTACCTCATCATGATTGAATATATGAAATGACACCAATTACAGTTCAGAAGTAGGGCAAGCCTTCTTTTTGTACAGAATTAATAACTGGCATCTTGACAGCGTAAATCCCTGCTCTAAACGCAATTGCGCCCATCGATAATCCAAACCTGTCAAAAAATGTTGTGAAGTGCTTTATCAACCTAACACAACAGAAAATGTGAAAATGGAAAAGAAATATGGATCATGAGTGACGAGTTAAAAGGGACGCTTTATGTATGGTGTTGAGAATGTCTGGGATTTGAATTTGATTTAATAGGTTGATCAATCGCAACATCAATCGGAATGCTTTAATGGGAATTCCATTCATTGATAATCTAGCACGTCTGTCAATGCAACTCTTCCAAGTCCATTGTTATGTTATTGCGGATTTGCATTTGTTTTCTTCATTATAGCACTGCGATACAACGTTGAAAGGAGAATTAAGATTAATGATCTGGACCTAAATCCCTTTTCCTTCCTCGTCAAATCAGTAATGTAGGTCAATTCGAAATCGAAAAAGATGAAAAAAATTTATGGAAAAGCTTTCTTTTTTTTTCTAAAACTTTTTATTATTCCAAATACATGAGAATATTTCTTGATTTCATCATTTGGATGGGGGTCATTTGCCATATTCTATTAAAAGGTGTCATATAAAATTATGTAAAGACTGGTTGGCAATGATTTGATCTCCTGAACAGAAAATCTCATAAAATTCTGTATGAAATCAATTTGACATTCAAGTAAAATAGTCTGTTTCACCTATAGATTGAAATTCATTCTAGTCTCTTGTCAACGAATGTAGTTACATGTGATAATTAACAATTGAAATTCAGTTTGCATACATTACTTGCTCCTCTGTCGAGCAAGCCTTGTGCAAACTGCATGTGATTGTCAAGAACAACACTTATCAACGTCTGGGTTTGATTGGCCATTTATACAAACTTGTGGCTCATTTTTGTATCATTGGATCACATCATGTTCGAAAATGCGTCCAGATCGGTTTGAACTTGATTGACAGAGTCTTACGGACTCCTACAGATTGACATTCATATCGATAATCTGTTCCTGCCCTTACCAATTTTCTCTGCCAGGTCTCTAAATCACGTCTGATGGGATTTACATTTCAGATGTTCTTATTGCCCACGTAAGGCCCACATGCTTTCGTGAACGTTCATCATGCCTTAAGAATGCTATTTGGAATGCTATTCGTAGTTATTTTATTTTGCGTTGAATCAATTAGTGAACTGGTATAAGCGTAAACCTGAGAAAGACTGTGCAACTGTTATTGACTTGCGGCTCTTTTTATTTAGATCACACGTGATTACGTAATGTTGGAATATTCCTTTTGCTCAAGGACTACAATGGAAACCTATTTTTTACCTTGTATACATGTATATACATGATTTTGTTGTCCTCTTTCAATATGTTGTAATCAATAAATGTAGTTTGAATTGATGAATTTGGGGATTTGTCCAAAGTGAGTTTGAACTTGATTGACAGAGTCTTAAGGACTCCTACAGATTGACATTCATATCGATAATCTGTTCCTGCCCTTACCAATTTTCTCTCCCAGGTCTCTGAATCACGTCTGATGGGATTTACATTTCAGATGTTCTTATTGCCCACATGCTTTCATGAATGTTCATCATGCCTTTAGAATGCTATTTAGAATGCTATTAGTAGATATTTTATTTTGCATTGAATCATTCTGAGACGCATATTTGGTGATGGGTTTAATAGGTTTCTCATTATTTTATCATGGAGCAAATAAATACATGTACTGTAAAAGCCAGTATTTTAGCATTTAGATTTGAGTGAATTCACTTAATTCTAGACTTTTTCACGTATTAGCTAGTTTTTATTTTCACGCTCTGATAACTGATTGTACACTTGAGTCTATGGGCATTCTATCTAAAATGAGTGAACATTTTAGGGAATTCATGGTCATGAAATTCACGAGGGAAAAAAATAGCAAACGTTTCAGCTCAAACAGTACCTAGGGTTTTCGTATCTAGCTTATTCCTCTTCATCTTCGACATCCTTATTCCTGTTCTTCCTGTTCTTTCTCTCCTTCTTCATCTTACTCTTCATCTTCTCCATCTTATTTTTCATCGTCGTCTTCTGCTGCTTCTTCTGATCCTTCTTCTCCTTTGTTTTCATTCTCTTTTTCCTTTTTTTTGTTATTTTTTAAATTTCTTAACACGACTCTGTGTGTAGGCCTACGTGTTCACACGTAAAAATGCCTCTTTTAACTTGACTAATGTGTCAAAGTAGATCTGCTTCTCAGGGTGTGAACACCATACAAAAGAGAGGGTTGGTTGAGGGCATTTATCATCAATTGTAATTCTGATGGGTGAATGTTGACAGCGTTAATCCAAGTGCTTTATTCACCAGTCAATTGATTCATAATCTGATCTGTCAAAGGCCGCTGCCAAGTACTTCATCAAACTGGAACATTTTGCGGGTGAGAATGTCACAACATGAATGCCCACTATGAAAGAAACATGAGGGCGGAGATGATTGAACAACTGTTCCGGGACTTGCAGATGTGCGTGGAGAGAGAGTGGAAGAGGGAGGGAGAGGGGTGGAGAAAAGAGGGAGAGAGAGAGAGAGAGAGAGAGAGAGAGACCAAGAGAGACAGATTGAGGTACATGTAGATAGACAAACGTCTATGATAGTGAGTTCAGTGTTATTAGATGAGTTTTAGGAGAGGTGACTTGTTATATCTGTAATTACTTTTTGAGCTGCAGTAAAAATATTTGCGTCTAATACAGTTTCATTAACAAAATAGAGATGTTCACATTTTATTTTAATAACATTGACTCGGAAATAGCTTTTTTATTGCAAAAAAAACACCCATAATAGTTCGGTTATATTCGCCAACACCCGGCCTAACCTGGAGCGGGAATATCGCTCTGGGTCCTAACAACGCTGACAGTCTGTAGGAGTGATCGTTAGGACGTTAGGTTGCGACAATAAAATTAGAATGCGAAAATCCGCTCCCAATTAAGCACACATTCGTCTTTACATGCATGTAAATTTGTATTTGTATGTAAGCTCATTTCACATCAATATCTTTATCCCGGCAATTACAGATCCATACCTTTGATTATAAGATTAAACCATGCTTTTTTATTGTAAAATTTAAAATGTAATTTCTTTAGGTTGTTAAAATTCAAAAGTGTGCAACATCAAAATGCTGAATTAACTTTATTGCACTTTATAAAATCTGTTCCTCCTCATACATGCAAAACCAGTCCTGAACAGGACACTCGAACAAATGCCAATAACTTCCTTGAAATTTGTCATTTCAAAATTCTGCATAGTTCTTCATCAAAGTACTTCATGAGCCCTCCCATAACCGACCAGTGGCCGAACAACAAGTGGCTTTTTACTCGTGAGTGACACAATTCTCGAGTGCGATGCCATTTTTTATTGCCCCATGTTATTGGCGATTTCTCCATTTTTTCGACGAGGAAAAGATTGGGTTTCAGGGGTTGAAGGGTGTGACTAATACAGTATTTACATTGGAGCTTCTTCCTCCTTCCACTGTCTTTATGTCGGGTTTGACCTACCCCATCTGTGCTGAAAATTCATGCATACACTCCCAAAAAAGTGAGGTGTTAGATGCGATGTAAGTCGTAATTTCTAGGTTTTATCCATATGGGCAATTCCACAAAAGGGTCATGTCCATTACACCCTAAAAATATATCTTGACAACTGTTCATTGAAATTCATTGAAATTCAATAGTTATGAAACAGATCTTACATACATTGAATTTTTTTTAGGAATTCTTCAAGACATGATAAAGCCGTGAATTTCCCTTCTAAAGTGTAACAAATTTTGCCAATGGTTATCTTCTCAAATACCAAAATTTTGTTGGGGGGTTTGGAGGTTAACTATTTAACAAGAATGTTTTGAAGAGAAATTGAAATGCAGCATATTCATACTTAACTGCATTAGAATTATGAACTATTAAAACATGCCTGTGGTGTTAGATTATCTCATTGACACTTACATGTACAATGTGAAATCATCAATTAGTGCCAGGTTATTACTTTTCATATTGAGGTATTTGTATTAATAGATTCATTGCCTCTTGGCATTGTTATCTATGAAATTTTATAGATATAAAGATCAGATTTAATGATGTTGCAGGTAAATTAGTTTGCTTACATATTTTCTTTCAGTTTGCATATTTTGCAACAGGCTATAAGAAAACTTCTTCTTTTTTCTTTTCATTTACGAGAGCCCTTTTTACCTTTTCTTCCTGACGGATATCCCCCATAATACATTTTTGCAGGCGTTATTGGAGCTCATTGGGGCTATTTCGAAGGTTTGTGGGGGGGGGGCAATGTCTTTAGTACTTCCACAGTGTATAATGATATCGTACAAAGAGGGTTTTTTTGCGTTGATCTATCCACTTCCCATCTATAGATGTTACATGTACTGTTGAACATCATCTACAGGAACAAATGTTATAGCCTTCATATTTCTGTATCAACACAAGTGTACTCCCTCAATCATATTTTAATCGTTGTTGATCACTTATGATCGTTTCACCCTCCCATTTGTATGAGTTTTGACATTAATTTTCATGTCATCAATCTCTGTCGGCTGCGGTTGGCTAGCTCCGTCGGGCCCCCCGCCATTGTTGCGCCGTACCCACAATGCATCTTGTCCCATTCATAGTGGCTCCAGTTAACCCCGAGAAACATCCCTCCATAATGCCGCACAATTCGTGCAATTTTCAAGCTGACTGGGCTCGACGTGAATGCAGTTTTATGGCCGGAGCTTGAGGTTTGAATGCCTGTTATGGTTCCCCTATAGTGAGCATAAATATGACCATGCTAAGAATACTTCCTGTGAGAATTCTTCTTGTTTTCATCTTTTTTTTCTATCAAATAGGCATGATCAGACTAAATAAACTATATAACCCTTGGCTTACTTGTAGGCCCTTCTTATATAAACCAATTCAATATGTGTTCGTAATAGATCAGTCATGAAAGACGAAACTGAAAGAATACATTTAAATTCACACAGTAAAAGCCAATATTTTAGCGAACTCAGATTTTAGTGAATTAATTGAATTTTTAGAGCTATTTATATATTTTAGCGGGTTAAATATTTTGAGAGATTGTCATACACAAGTCCATATGGGCGTTCTAATGAGTGAAAATTTTAGTGAAACAATGGTCACAAAATTACAATAAAACCACAGTGAAGATTTCACCTTTACACATTAAAAACTATGTACATGAATATAAAAAAAAGGGGGGTTATGATAATTGTTCACACTTAATTTTGTCATACTTCCCACAACTATTTTGTATCATACATGCCGTTGAACGTGACGTGATACAAACATATTGTTATTCCAAATTGAGCAACAGTGATGATGATTTTTGTTAATACTAGTATTCTTGCTGTAGATGTACATAAATTATGGAATGAATCCTGGAAATGATGTTTGTTTACACATTTTGCCTCCATCACTTTTTGTAATATTTCTAATTTAGATTCTTCATACTGGCATCGATTTTTAATAAGAAATAAAAAATAGCTTTCAAAGGTCACATCTTATTCATTCATTTTCCTAAAAGAGACCCTGCATTATGAGCAAAATTCTGCTTCCTTTGGGTCCCAACCATTTGGTTTTTACCACTTTTTTGTATATTATATGATCTTTAGATTGATATTGGTTGAATAAAGTTTGAATTGAATTGAATGGAATTGATCACACCTTCATCCAAACTACACCCTGTACGTACCTCCTTAAATCTGTGACCTGAATTACTATCTTTCATTCATGATACAGCCATGATATGTCACTTCTTCTCTTCTTTTATTGTTTTATTCACATCCACTATCACTGCAAACTCACCACTCAATTTGTGAATGAAATTTCCATCGAGGGATCCGAAAGGCCACATCACTGGAGTGATCAAACTGCCGCCTTTGCATACTTGTACATGTATTTTGAGTGCAAAATAATGCTTCGTTAGGGTCCCAAGCATTCTATTTTTACCACTTTTTGTATATTATATGATTTTTAGATTGATATTGGTTGAATAAAGTTTGAATTGAATTGAATGGAATTGATCACACCTTTATCCGTACTACCTCCTTAAATCTGTGACCTGAATTACTATCTCCCATTCATGATACTGCAATGGTACGTCATATCTTCTCTTTATTCATTGTTTTATTCACATCCACTATCACTGCAAACTCACCACTCAAGTTGTGAATGAAATTTCCATCGAGGGATCCGAAAGGCCATCACCACAGTGATCAAACTGCCGCCTTTGCATGTATTTTGAGTGCACATGCGGCGTTTTAATAGCATGGAATTTATGTATGAATTACTCATCGTTTTGGATTGACTTACAAGTGGTGCGTTTGAATGCTATTAAAGGAGCGAATTTCCCTTGCGTTGTTTAGTAGTTTCGTAGCTTCTCACAGGAGCGTTTCTTCTCCAGCGATATGTGGGTCTTGTCTCTGTCTTTTGCTATTAATCTGAGCTTCTTGGAGAAATAGATTTTTAGCTAGATAGATACATTTGACTCAAGATTGAGATTAGGATTGGACATTCTTAGTGGAAAATCGTATTTTCAAAGGAGCTCCTCGCAACCAGCTACTGTAGCACAATGGCGTACACATACATGCGGTATTTCGAAGGTGTGGTAGACAGAACATATCCTTTGTCTTTTTTAATTTCTCATCAAGTCGTTAAATTCTTCATTTGTGATCATGTGCAAACGGATGAATCCTGTGTGAGTTTGAATGCATGGAGTGTGAATCATGAATATGAGCCTGTATGTCTGTGAATGAAAGTAATTATCGTTGCTTCTTTGATGGATCAATAGATCTTGTGTGACAAGAATTTAGCAGATGGATGTCGTAGTGATGGCTTGATGTGTGAAGAAAATGCAGACATTCATTGATATTTGTATTTGTGTACCAAAAATTACTGTCTGGTTTTATGAAAGTGTGATAATGTTATTTAACATGCTTATAGCCTATTCTTTCTCTAACGGCATCTTTCCCTCTCTTCGATATACAATTAAACTCTGATAAAATGATGTACTCAATCATTTTCTACCTTCAGCCTATATTTCACTATTTACAAAGCACAAAGTGGGACATACATGTAAGGCCTTCTTTCAGTTATCAGTGCTGTAAAAGTGCAATTTCTTATCCTCATTATTCATCTTAATCATCAACATAAATACCCTTCATCTTAATCATCATAAATACCCTTCAAGACACTCGAATGACTTTCATTTACCTCTTTTCCGCACCCTTTCAGCTCAAAAGACATGAATGACTTTCATTTACCTCTTTTCCGCACCCTTTCAGCTCAAAAGACATTTGTCTACGCTGGCCAAAATTTTTGGAATAGTCTTGATATCGATATTAAAAATTCACCTACCCTCAACATATTCAAAAATAGAGTAAAATCGTCCTTACTGAAAAAATATGCTGATTAATGTTATAGTAGCTGAATTGTACCTATTTTATTTTTGTCATATTTATATATTTTCCATTTCAATAATAATAATAAAAATAATACATGAAATTTATAGAGAGCACATATCCACTTAGTAGAGTGCTAAAGGCTAAATGTATATATAAATTTGTAATTCATTTCTGATTATGAGTTCCTATTGTTCATTTTCTTTCTTTGAGTGGTCCGCACTCTACAAGCATTGCTTTTTAGCGGACCCCTCCACTTCATCAGTATTCCTATTATTCAAAAAAGAAAGAAAGCACTCCATAAAATGTATTTTTTTTTTTACTTTGTATGTTAACTGCTTTGTACAATATTTGTCAATGTTATGTTCATTATATTTCTGTTATATACAGAGTTTTATTCAACTTTTTTTTTTTTGTAAATGTTCATTATACTTTGTATTATTTCTGATGAAGTGAAAATAAATGAATTGAATTGAATTGAATTGAATTGAACATCAGCAGCGCATAGTAACACCAATACATGAATGCCTCTCTTTCTGTTCATGCTCATTGATACAAAGATGATAAACCAAAGAGATAACCCTGCTACACCCAACATACAGAGGTGTTGTTCTCAAATTATTTTTTTTTCAAACTGAGAAGCTGTGACCCATCTTTTTCCTCATGCTCTTCGATACATTCTGCTAGGATATTACTTAAAACAATGCTTGTAACCTATCTTTCTGTCTATACTCTTTGATACAGTACTAGCAACCGAGATGATGTATTGCTATTGTGACGAGCACTGTCCAGAGACGACGAGGAACAATACATGCTACCCTAGTCCCGGAGGATGGTGCTTCGCCCAGATACAGGCCGGAGAAGATGGGGTAGAACATGAGACACCAATCAGGTAAAGAGAAAATGAAACCAGTTATGTCTGTATTCTATCTATATTTTCAGGGTTATGTTTCATAAAGCTATGCATAGATCTGCACACGACTATACGAACGAATGGTGATCCTTTCTCGTATTCAATGATAACTCCTGGCGCCGAATAGCACCGGTCACCAGTCGTTCATAGATCTAAGCAGAGCTTTATGAAACAACCCTGGACAATTATGTTGACAAGCCTTGTTGGGGAAAATCGATACGCAATCTATCCCTTCCCAAAATAGGAGAGCCCAGAGTTACGCTCAATGATGAGTGACATGCACTCTTATTTTTTGCGATATTGAAAGCAAAGTTTGCGACGTGGGATACTAAGTTCGTGACCCAAAGTTCGCGACAAAGGACGCAAATTTTGCAATGGGGGATGCCATGTTTGAATCATGTTGGTGCAAAATATACATTCCAAGTCACTAATTTTGCAACCCTGATTTAGGATTGCAAAGTTCATGTCCTGTGGTTACGAACTTAACGTCTTAGTTGAAGAAGTTTGGACCTTGGGTTACAAACTTTGCATTAAAAATTCCATGACCTGGGCGTTGTTTCACCAAGATAAGAAGGACTTCAAGAACAACTTGAAGAACAACTGGTATCAGCTCTTGTGAGTAATAATTCATATGTATTCTGCACTGGAGCTGATACCAGTCGCTTGGTGAAGCACTGTATGGTACACATGAACTGAGATTGAGCCTACGTCAGGTTTGATAACACATCATTTTCCGGCATACATCTCAATGTCGACGAGCCTTGCTAGGGAAAATCAATGCCCAATCTATCACTTCCCGTAATGTCTTCATTATCTGTTGGGAAGACACCAACCGAATCCGGGTTATCGGTTTCTGCCATCTCACTTCCGTAAACCAGCATAAATCATGTCCACATGATCTGACATTCAGCATACA
>BQKZ01013717.1:0-11020 GCA_036244855.1 Temnopleurus reevesii | reverse complement strand
ATTTAAATGGAAAATTAATAACTGTTTGGTAAGCTATTACACTCTCAGCAATTTGTTGCTAAAAATATACGGCAACTATTTCTTTTATTTCACTGCGCTAATTACTACGGTACTGCAATAATTTTTTTCATCAACATTGCGAAACTAAGACAGTCACGAATGTCAACGGAATCATCTAATTCGATGGCAAATTAATTCATCATTTATTCAATTCCTTAGATCACAAAAAAATTGTTCATTGTGCAAATAATTGCAACATTGATATTTTTTATTGAATTTGTACATTGATATCACAGCAGTACCTGATATCACAACAATTTACACATATGTTTTTCCCCATAATATCGAAATATTGGTATTGATATTAACGAAAAAGTCAAACTGGAATTGCTTTTACTATAATGAAATCATATCATGGAACTCCCTACCAGATAAGATAATATACGAGCAATTAAGAAATTTCTGCATTTTAAAGAGGTCTTGAAACAGCATCTTCTAAATTCGTCCTCTCCTTAACTTAGTTGATTAGGCAAACTCTCCTATTTATCTCCATTCTGTACGTTCATTGAGATTACCCCCTTCTTTTTCGTTTTCAGATGTTTTTTATGATTATGTTTCATTTTTTTCCTTTGTTATCTGTATCTTGGTGTTGTCTGCTATTCAACATGTGTTTGTTTAATAAGGTTCATAATTGATGTGATGATGTTTCCATGTGTTCACATTATATTCATAAGCTTAGGATAGTTCCGTAGTGATAAGTATATATACAGTTTATTAGTTTTATTTGTTTGTTTGCTATGCAGTCTTTTACATTAACGTCGTGGACCTCATTGTAAATAGGCCTTGTCGGCTTTCATGGGTTATCCAGGCACGTACGTTGCAACTGACAAATAAATCAAATGGAATCAAATCAAATGTACTTTACCTCAACATGGATATTCTAGAAGTAGTATTCTACATACATAAATGTTATGCATATATAAAATACGGGCAAACGCTTATCGAATTCTGGCCATGGTTCATTTCGGAAATTATTTCTTTTCACTAAGTATAAATGTAACAAATGTAACAAATGTAACAAATGTAACAAATTAGAACTGTAACATGTACATACACACTTTATTTGGAGATGAAGTGTTTTACTGGATTTTGCATGAAACTGAACAACAAATAAGAAGTATAAAATTAACATGATAAAAGGAACCAGAAAATTCATAGATGTTGAGTCTGACACCTATTCACAAAGCTAGGGACAATATTGTCTTGTTGACTTGAGAGATTGAGGAGTTACATTGTATAAATTTCACATTAAAAGAAACAATACATACACTTATTAATTTCTATAAAAAAATTATTGTGCAACATGAATTGCATACAAAGATCATTATGACAGGCGAAACAATGAAAAAAAACCCGAAAGTTATTTAGCTTTGTTACTAGATATGACCTAGGATATTTCAAGGTCGACTCACACCTTTGCTTTTTTTGCCTGCGTCGGACCAGCGGGATTTTTTTTTGGGGGGGGGGACTGAAAACGCTCGCCGAGCGCTCAGAATATGCGGATCGGACAGTGGACTGACGTTTGGATTGCGCTCAAGGAGCGTGCGCCGAACGTCAGCCCACCCAACAGTATAACCTGCGTCTCTGTGTGTCCAGGGAGCCTTTTCAATTCAAAAGAAAACGCTGGGCCGACGCAGGCTAAAAACAAAAAGATGTTAGTCGGCCGTAACATGTATATTATGTCTCTATCATACAGAATAATGAAACTGTCATAAAGAGAGATTTATATTGAATGCTTAATACAACGAAATAAACACATTTCGAGCTTCTAAATTGAATAGGAAATGCATTTAATGACAAATACTGCAGTTTCCTCAATGTGTTAACGTATTTCATTGCATGTTAAGTAACAGTGTGAAAAATGTTCATCAGAAGCTTTTTTCTTCCTCACATCTTTAAGACAAATTGTGAAGTTTTCAACGAATAAAGTAATGGGGGTATACAATGACACACATATCATGAAACCACATGGTGTTTTTTTTCCACACAACAGATTGTTGTTGATAAAAATACAGAAATCTGGCCACTGAACTGTCATGTAATTAATATACATTCAATTCAAAACGTAAAGTGCAAAATCTAATATTATGTAATTATTGTTGCGTATATCTTGAATAACATGAATAAAGTGAAGTACAGCATCGATAAAGAGTTGAACAATAACTAAAATACTAGTAGCTAAAATAGTGCAACACACACAAATACATACTTGTATACATGTATGTATGTCTGTGTGTGTGTGTATGTGTGTGTGCACATATGTAAACCATGCTTCAATGATACGTGACATAATTATTGTGTAATCTTATACTTCAAGTATATATTATCATGATTATGGTTTATGCTATGTACAATGCAATTATTTTTAAAGAAAAAATCAAAGCAATAAATACATACTAAAATTAATAAATTATATAACTTTGAAAAAAATAAAATAAAATAAAAATATCTCTTACTCTTGTTCAATTTGGGAATATTATTTAATCTTTTAGAAATGAGTACCATACCGTAAATGTTGATATATGAACTATGACGAACCATAAATCTAATCCAACCGGCGCTGTGGCTCCTGTGAAGTCGGTTTGTATATCACACATTTTAAAAAAAATTATGCAATGTCAAAAATACGTTTAATTGCCTCATTTCAAATATCATAATAGTGAATGAGCGATTTTATTAGTCATCCATATAAATATCAAAGACCATATACATAACTGTTTTTCACTGTTAGAAAAAACGTTTCCTTTCAGCAGTCTTAGAGATAAGATAATCATATCTCTAGGGTACACGTGAAAGCTTGGCTTTATATATATCGTAATAATTTGATTAAATATTTAATGTCACAAATGACCAAATAAACAACGGGAAGGACTCTAATTTACAATAATAAGAAGAATTAAACGGTCTTATATAGCGCCTAAAACTAACTTTCTCCATCCTCCCTAATAAGCGCTCTACAATGTAGCATAATTTTATACCCTGGCTACGCACTGCATTTCAAGGAAAAATCCTACCAGGAACCTATTCACTTCACCTGGGTCAAGTGCATCACAAATCAATGTCATGGGTGGGATTCGAAGAGAGCTAACGTTCTGATCAGTCCTACCGTCCTCTTGCGTAAGTTCCGTATTCTCCAGGACATGACGGAAGAAGTGTTAACATTGTTAAACATTCAATTCATGCTAGTGTGTCCCTCTTGAGTAGAATTTATAACTCTGTACTTGAGAAGGGATTATTTCCTAGTAAATTAAAGATAGCCAAAATCATGCTAATATATAAGAATGATAGTAGAATTGTGCTTAATAATTATAGACCTATATCCCTTTTATCAATTTTAGTAACACATTTGACAAAAAAATGATTATGATATGTTAATTGATTTTGTTGACAAGTATCATGTATTAAAGGTAGAATACTTCTTTTGCAGCCTAAAATTTGACTTTCCAAGATTGTTCGTGTTATGTTGAAGAGTACTAAATGTTAGAACTTATCACAAATCAATTAAGCACAAAGATTGGTCATGATAGGCGCATTTATAGTTATTCCAATAATAATTATTTTATTCGGGCCTCGAATTAATGGATAGTGCGTTCAAAATTCAAAACAGCCGTTAACCCCTCGTTGATCAATAGCGCAAGAGTCTCTCTCAGTGCGTATTCCGCATGGTGTGGCAGTGTATTGAAGTGCGCACTGTATTGCTCTATGTCTGTGTGTGTGTGTGTGTGTGTGTGTGTGTGTGTGTGTGTGTGTGTGGTACCGTAATACGCTAGGAGTATCGCGATACCGTTGGTGTCAAGATGAATTATGATATAATAGATTTTTATTTGAATCAAATATTCAGGACTACATTCGACCAGAATACTTCATAGAGGTTATTATTTTGGCATATCTGAGGTACACAACAAGTTGTAAGCATAACCGTAATGTGTGTAAATGTAGTTTTCTACCTTTAAGCAATCGACAATTTAGCTTCAGAAAAGGCTAGAGTACTACTTATGTTTTTATTGAACTTACAGATAAACTTGCCAAAGCTTTAAACAATAAACACATAGTTATTGGACTCTTTTTAGATTTATAAAAAACGTTCGATTGCATGAGTCATTCTATCTTACTTAAAAATTAAGGGGTTGAGCATTACAATGATATGAGAGTTACTTATGCAATAGGGAACAATATGTATGTATTCATAAACATGAGTCAGATTTTTAAACATGTTGCAGTAGGCGTGCCGGAGGGATCTAACCTCGGCCCTCTTCTTTATTTTTCATTTTTTAAACTTTATATAAACGATCTGCAGTACATGAGTGATATTCTATTAATTATTTATTTCGCAGATGACACAAGTGTATTTTTTATGAGGAAAAGACCATTTGGAGTTGAATAATTTATTTAATCTAACACTAAACAAAATACAATCTTAGTTTAATACCAACAAACTTTATATAAATTAAGAAAAGACGTGTTGTATGATTTTTAAAGCAGGAGTTCGAAAATACAAGATAAAGAAATGAATGTAGAACTTAGCAATACAAGAGTAACAAGATAATAGACGAAATTTGTATTTGGAAAGAACCACATTTCTATAAAGATATCAAGAACCATTGGGATTTTCTTTTGCTTGAAACACATTTTGCCATTAAGAATATTAATCAATCTATATAATTGCCTGATTCTTCCCCATCTTATGTATTCAAATGTTGCAAAAATTATTGTTATTACAAACACGTTCAATACGTACAATACATAATCAAACTACCTTGGCCATTCACAACCGTTGTTTAAAATACTAAAATTGTAAAACGTTTATGATATCAACAAATTACAGATTGCATCTTTTCTGTTTTCAAAAAAATTACTACCCACTAATTTGATCAATATCTTGAATATCATTACAAAACCAGTAAGTATATTACCAGAAACTCAAATAAATTGAGCATACCCTTTTATCGCTACAGAAATAAGAATCAGCTTCACAGGGCCTCAGTCTAGGAATTTGTTGCCAGAAACCTTCAGAAACAGCTCGAAGATTCATTATTCAAGAAGAAGCTATACATTTCTTTGGCATGCAGAGTAGTCTCATTATTCTTTATAATCAAAATGTGATTTTTGCCTGTTTTTTGTTTGTGTTTTAAAGTGTTTGCCATTTGATTTTGTATACCTGTCGAATACTTAATGTCATGTTTTTGTTTATTTTTGCAATGTTCTTTGAAGCGTGGTAAATTTGGGAAGTAACCTTTGATATGTAAATGGCCTTCGTTAATCCCCCACATCCTCCCCACTTCACTTCTTTCGCAATTCTATGCTTACTTGTCTTGTATCATTTCTTGTATTTTTGATTATGTGCCTTTGATTTGTTATTTTATGTTGTTTAAAAAAAATGTGAAATAAATTAAATTGAATTGAATTGAGCAGACGCGAATCTAAAGGGATGGGGTGTTGATGGTTGCACCCCCCCCCCAAAAAAAAAAAAAAAAAATCAGCCAACAGCTATGTATCATTTGTTTTGATATCTAAATTTAAAAAAAATATTAAAGAATTTTTTCAAAGGAAATTCTCCACACCTCCGAAGGTAGGGGGGGGGCACCACAACCCACTCTATCCTTCCTCGCTCGGGCTTCGCTCGCTTACCACCTCCAACCCTTCTTGGTATTAACATCCGCGCATGTGTTTTGAGGGAATCAAGGTAAAAGAAAAGTTGCAAAAAAGCATTTTTCGATATAATTAATCTGTTGACTTGTAATTCACTCCAAGAGAGTAGATTTAGCGCGGAGATGCAATGTTCTTTCTAGTTTATTTTTGCTAATGCACTAATCACAACATCCCTTTATAACTCCTATGACTATGAGAATGATTACAACCATAATTATTCCAAAGGATATGCTGCTTAGAATCAAGGATGACTTTAGTTGTCTGCTGGCCTTCTCGTCATGAATCAATGTTGTAGGCATAATGGTCATGGTGGTCATGGTGGTAGGATCGACAGTATTGACATTGCCATTATATTCTTCACACTGTGAAACGTCAGTGATATCAACATTCAAACCTACACAGCATTGGACAGTTTCATCAACCCACACCCAAAATTGTTGATACAAAGTGGTTGAATTACTAAACGGGTCTGTCTTGGTTAAAGCCAGTTCATTATATTGGATACAGTAAATATAACCTTCATCAGTGTAACCAGCTTGCGCATAGCATTCTATTGCTACGTAACTTCCAGCTATTGTTACAAGTGGCAGCTGATGGCACCGTATACTGTCAGGAGGGTAATGCACAATCAAAATAACATCATTTAAAAGATTACCATCAGCTGAACACCTATACTCACCAGCATCATTCCTAGAAACATTCAATATAGTGAGATATAAGTTATACCAATCACCAATCCTCAGCTCCTCCACAAGAAAGCGTCCCTGTTGATCTTCCCGAAGCCGCGAGTCGTCAATTTGATTGTCGAAATAGAAGGGTGGATTATTATCATGCTGCAACTCAAAATCAACACTACTTGAGGTTTCTTTACTGAAAACAAAATTGACGTCTTCTAACTCAAAAGCGATTACTTGGGAGGTTGATTGGTGACATTTTAGAATGGTGAAAAAGATTATTACAATGTAACGTTCCATCGAAAAGTGATATTGGCAACGTTTGGCGGCAAAATATAGCAAAGTCGTTAACATAAAATTGACCTTATGATTGAAACCACATAGCTTATCTTAGCTTATGAGTCCATATGTGAATGCATACCCCCAAAATATAGAAATGGAAATGTTGATAGAGCAGTATAAATTAGAATGTGCGCCCGATGTTGGTTGGTGTAGATCGGATTCCGTTGCAGGGGGGGTTAAAGCTGCTGATTCGTCTTCCTTGGTCGTTGCTCGGTCTTCCGATTGAGCTTTTTCGTCAGTTGAAAGGAAATCTAAACATTCACTATGGTGTCTTGGATAGTTTTGACTAGCAGAACAACAAGAAACACTCTCTTTACGATTAATTAAAAAATCCGCTTGGATCGTCCCGTCAAAAACAGATTCTTGCGGCGGAAATTTCGTTAAAACTTCTTTACCGTGGTAGGTGAAGCACAACACCGTTCCTGTCGGGTAACCTGCCAAAGCTTTGCAGGTCAACGTAAACCCTGATGTGTACGGGCGCTCCCCCTGCCATTCACAAGAAGCTGATCCTGGGGGATATATCACGTCTAGGGTGTAGCTTCTCTCGTACAGACGATTATCAGGACATTCAAAACTACAAACATATAATCCTTGGTCACTTGGAACCAACAGTTTCAGAGATAACTGCACGAGGTTAATGTCACGATGTATCCTTTTGACTGTCACGGACGCTCGATTCTGCAGATCAGTATTTGTTAGCATTCCATTGGTGTAAATTATTTCAGAGTTGTGTTTTAGACTGATTATGCAATCGTTGTCAGATGGGTCGGATGTGAAATCTAGTGTTGTATCGCTCCCCTTGGTAGATTCTAGACTGATCTGAGGGCCAGTCATGCAGATCATGTGAAAACCGACTAAAAAGAAAATAATCGCGTATGGCATCATTTTAGAGTCATGGTTCAAATTTCTCTCCGATCAACGCCTGCTCGAAGACATATTTACATGGTTAAGATTTCTTTCTGACCGTCTCGGCTCTGAGAAATATGGGCATTGTGCAAACAGCAGTTGTCACCTGCAAAGAAGTACAAACGAAGCAACAATTAATATGATATTAATCGTAAAAAACCAAGGGGGAACAATGTGCCCCCCCCCCCACCACATAATCGCAAACCACTTCTACAACTTCGGTCCGATTGCGCTAAAATTTGGTGACTTTTTCTGAAATTTTGTTGCGGACGTTATGATACCATTTTTATTATTATTCCGTAATTAATGTTGCCATGGCAACCATAAGACAAAACGCATGTTTGACCGTTTTTCGAATAATTTCAGTTTTTCAGCTCCAAATCGGCCCAAAATGCTTGGAAATAGTCACAAGTTATGATATTTCACTTCATTTTGCTCTCTTCTGTGCATCTCAAACAGAAAAAATGGTTTCCGACAATTTCTTTTGTTTTTCTTTGTTTGTTTTTCATAAATATTAAGTAAAGATTTTACAAATATTTTTTTCGAATTTAATTCAAATAAAAGTAACTCAGACACTTCAAGAAAGCCCTTAAAATCATTTTAGTGAAGATTGGAGCCTTTAAAGTGAAAATTTTATATAATTACATGGGATTTTTAAAATGACGCTCTTTATCATCAATATTGTATTAAATGTGATATAATGCATTTATTGTCATATTTTGACCTTTAAATGCATCTAATGTGCTCAATAAAGTCCTTGAATATGTTCCTATGATAGTACAGGGAAATAAAATCAAATTTAAGTCATATTTCTGTTCAAGTTATTGCTTTCAATAGACCATATGCGAAAAGAGACAAAATTCACCCTTTTTAATGTATTTTATTGGTGACCTTAGTGAAATGGTGACCTTGCGAAATTCCGATGACGCCAAATTGTGGATTACGACTTGCTCTATATCTGTGCCAAATTTTAGCCCAATCCATCAAATAGTGTGGAAGTTCTCGAGGGGGTGGGATTCTTCAATGATCGAGAGCCCTAGCTCTTTTGACTTCATAGTTCACATTACTAATCACATATTTATATAATACAACTCTACAAATTTATAGACATTCGGGTTTTTTTAACCCTATTATAACTAGCCTATTTAGACCAAGTTTCTACTAGAGGTAAATTTGACTCCCCCAAGTAAGAATATGGTTAAATGATCCAATACTTACCTATTCTAATCAATCCGGAAGCCAGGTTTGTCATTCAGAATTAAGTTTCACACAGCTCACCTGCACTGAGAACCTCAAAAATCCAAAATGGTTTCTTCACGTATTTTTGTCTTAGCGAAGGCTGATACATATATATTTACACGTATTTTATTGATTACATATTAATGATGAACATCAATGTAGGTAGATATCTCCATATAAACATATTTAAATTTGTACTCTGACCACATAAAAGCTGCAAATAGATGTACCAAAAAATTTGGTAAGTAAATACCAAGAGATAAGTTGGGTTATATTCCTACGCCTGCACGATGACCCCAAACTTGGCCATTCTTAGAAAAAGTGGGTGGTTAGGTTCACGAAAGATATATAGGGGTGTTGTTCAAAATCAACTACAAATCAACTGCAACTTTGCAATCTTTAACGCGCATTTTTTATATATTCATTTATGTGTTATGTATTTATTCATATTTCACCAGGGTAGCCCATTCAAACAAAGTTTGGTCTTCCATGGGGCCCTGGAACACATTGAAATATTTACAGGTAAAACAAAATAAGGTAAAATACACGCAATGCAATATTAACGAAGTACAGGATTGAAATTCTAAATGGTAAAGATGCTAATAAATAAGGTGATATGGGTTGATTAAAAAAAATATATATATATTGGCAGCATTGAGATTACTGTTTGATTGAGGGGAAAGTTCTGATTAATTCTACGGCAAGTTGAAACAAATATTTCCTAAGATTTAATTTAAAACTCTCTGAACTGGTACTTTGCTCAATATAAGAGGGTATACGCATTCCATTGCCTAGCACCGTCATAACATATTGCGTTCTTAAATACTCGGTACTACATTTTACTAAGAATAAGGTTTGTACATTGTCAGGTATTAAAATGATGCGTATTAAAATGATGCGCACGGTATGCACATTTAACAATGATTGTGCTGGGCACGTTCCGATCAACTGCGACTTACGATCAATTGCAACTTTTGAACAACACCCCCATAAAGTGTGATATTATAGACACAGCGACACCTACCAACCACTAGTCCAGACTCTCGCCGTTTTTTTATCTTTCCCCTCTCCCTCTCTTGCACTCCACCTATTCATGCACTCAACCCCACGGACGGCGCTATCCCCTCAGATTCACGGCCCGGCTCGCCGGTTTTTTTTTTTTTTATCTTTCCCCTCTCCCTCTCTTGCACTCCTCCTATTCATGCACTCAACCCCACGGACGGCGCTATCCCCTCAGATTCACGACCCGGTGAGCGAATGTCACCGTCTTGACTATTGGGGGCTGTGACTTCTGCAACGAACTAAGCCACAGTTGTTAATTGGATGGTCAGATCAGATTTGTTGGTCGAATTTGGAACGCACTCAAACAAATGTTCAATCACACAAATCCGTATAGTATGCTTCATTTATTTATATTCTGTCATTGAGATACCGCGAGGATACACAGTTGTGTCAATATAAACCATAAACAACAACGGATAATGGATATACAAAGCAAGTTCGATGAGCAAGCGATTAACGAGAGTGTGAACAAGCGTGTGCGAGTGTGTGTGAACAAACGTGAACAAACGTGTGCAAGCATGCACAGAGAGTGTGGTTCGCTGTAATCAAAACAAACAAATAAACGATAAATATATGATTATCAATCATTATATCCGGCAGATCATGCTTAATTATCCTAACACATTTACTGACTAACTGAATAATAAATGATTAAACATGGCTAAATATAAATGCCTATATGACTATACACAACAATACATGTCAGTCCTCAGTACAAATAACCAAATCTGAACTTAATCCTGATTAATGTCAAAGTCTAATGACGATTAACTTTTACTGCTGAACGGACCCAGTTATGAATGGCTATCTTCTCCTTTGTACCCATGGCAACCAGCCACTGACCACAACCTTGGCCCAATCAGAATCAGTGCACACTCAGAGAGAGCGAATTCGGTGCTATGCTACATTCTGAACGAATCTCTCTCTCTCTCTCTCTCTCTCTCTGCCTTACACTGCACAGAGAACATGGCCAGATACTTTATGTGACCCTTTACAATTAACTCTATAAATCAGCATTAATGCATCATTATGGTAATAATAATAGCGATTAACAGGACATAAACATAATCATAAAACTATTATACCAT